>JASDQU011404872.1:25014-52442 GCA_032191745.1 Picea mariana | reverse complement strand
ATATATACTTCTTCTTCAATAGCTCCATTGAGGAATGTTGGCTTTACATCCATCTGATGTAAGTTCCATCCCATGGAAGCGACAAGAGATATGATAGCTCTGATGGAAGTATATCTAGCCACCAGCGAAAATGTTTCATCACAATCTTCTCCCTCCTTCTGGGAGAATCCTCTAGCTATGAATCTTGCCTTGTATTTATCCACGCTTTCATCTGCTGCATGTTTGATCTTGTACACCCATTTTGAAGTTACAACTAATTTCTCTTTAGGTCTCGGTATGATTTCCCATACCTCATTTTTCATAATGGATTGATTCTCTTCCATCATAACTTATTTCCATTGTCCCTTTTGAATTGCTTATTCAAATGTGGTAGGTTCTGCATCTAGAAGCTTCATCATGTATGTTGCATAACTTGAGAGTCTTTTAGGTCTTTTACTCTTTCTAAATGTTCCTCCTGGAACCTTGAGTCTTTCTGCATCTTGTAAGGTAGCTTCAAGCCAAGATGGTCTTTTCTTGTTCTTAGGTACGATATATGAATTAATGTTTTCACATGGTTCCATAAGATGATCATATAGCTCCTTTTTGTAATTTTCGTTTTCTTTGTTTTCTTCATTAAGTTCTTCAATCTCTTCTTCTTCTATAGTTTCTTCTATGGGTTTCTTAAAGGACATCTTCTCATTGAATGTTAAGTCTCTGCTGACTTCGATCTTGTGTTGTTTTGGAATATATATTCTATAAGATTTGGATGAATCACTGTATCCCATGAATATCCCTTTCTTTCTTGAAGGTTCTAGTTTATTCCTCTTGTCCTTGGGAATGTGAGAGTAAACAGAAAATCCAAATATTATTAGATTTTCCACATTAGGGTTCTTACCTGAGAAAGATTCTTCTAGTGTCATGTCCTTCAATATACGATGACAACTTCTGTTCTGAACATATATTGTTGTCATTGTTGCTTCTCCCCATAAGAACATGGATAGATCTTGATAATTTAGTAAGGATTTTGCAGTTTCTTCAATGGATTTGTTCATTCTTTTTGCTACACCATTTTGTTGAGGATTATGAGGAACAATCAGCTCCCTCATAATCCCTGCCGATTTGTAGAATGCAATGAATTCCTTTGATGTGTATTCTCCACCATTATAAGTTCTTAGTGTCTTGATCTTCTTATTAGTGAGGTTTTCTATTTCTTCTTTGAACTCTTGAAACTTGTTGAGTACTTCGTCTTTTGTATTTAGTAGATATAGCCAAGTATTTCTTGAATAGTCATCTGTGAAAATTACGTAGTAGGAAGATCCTCCTAGAGATTTTACTGGCATCAGACCGCAAACATATGCGTATATCAGATCTAGAATCTCCTTAGATTTGTTGTTGCTACTTGGGAATGGTTTCTTGATATTCTTCCCAAGAGCATATCCTTTGTAGATTCCTTCATGCGTAGACTAAAACTCTGGTATTCCTTCAACCATCCTTTTGATAAAGGGTAATGCTTGATAGTTAATGTGAGCATAACTTATCTGCCAAAGCTCATTGGGGTTGACTTCGTTGTGTACAAGAGATTCTTCATTTTGGTCTAGTAGTCTATACAGATTTCCTTCACAACTTCCAATAACCCTAGAATTCTCTATGTTGGAGTCTTTATGCCATGATAACACCTTTCCATCCATGAAATCTATTATGTTTCCCTTGTCTTCTAGGAAAGATATCGATACAAGATTATTTTCTAAACCAGNCCAGGTACATATAAAACATTGCTTAAGTGAACATAGTTACCTGTTTTCATTTTGATGGAGGCTTGTCCAAATCCTTCCATGGGGTAAGTGGTTTTGTCTCCAAGATCTACCTTGTATGAGGTATTCTTCTCATTTATATTTGAGAGTCTGGCTTGATCTTCGGTCATGTGCCTAGAAGCTCCACTATCGATTATCCACATGTCATCTTCAATTGTTCCAGTAAGTGCTGAGTAGTGTAAAAGATTGATCATTTCACTCATGTCATCGGTTGACTGGTATTGATCCAAAACTTCAGCTTCATCATTTATGTCTTCTGAGAGAGCCAAAAGGTGTGCTGAGTTAGGGTGCATCTGAATATCTTCTTTTTTAGCAAGATGCTCCATCACAAGGTGTAGGATCTAAGATTAGGGTTTCTGCAACTTCTTCTGCTAGTAACCCTAGGGATAATGTCCTTGGAAGCTGCTCCTGCTAGTAACCCTAGTGGAAGTTTCTCAACGAGCTCAATATCCTAGTAGTTATGATTCCTTCCAAAGTTTAGATTGAATGAAAGAGGTCTGCTCCCATAACCTGTTAGAATATGAAATATTGTGCTCGTTTTACCATTAATAATACCCTTTTCACCCAACCATAGGCCAAATCCACCCTTCGAGCACCTTGACCTTGACAGAGAAAAGAATCCTGGTAGCAATCCAATATCCAAGTGAGGATAATGCACCAAGCAAGAAGTAACCAAGCTGATTAGATAGTCCCACCCAAGAACTGGTGCAACACCTTCCCTAGGACTTGCACACAAAAATGTTGGACTGTAGTGCGCAAAAACTGCTCTCTAAAATTCTGAGAAGTGTGTCAAATGAGAGAATGGTGCCCTGTATTTATAGTGATTCTGGCAGACTTACTAGGGCCGAATTCTCCTTCTGGGTACTAATTAATTCATATTAATTATATTTCTGCAACCGACATCTTGTCTAGGGTTTCCTTCATTTGTTTCCTTCCTTCCGGAACATTCTAATATCGTCATAGGTCACAATAGAGGTTCATACCTCCCAAAGCTACCATAATATTAATAGGGAGATGACTCCCCACCCCCGTGCGTACTCATGGAGGATTTTCTTGGATTCTCCTACCATTGTAGCTCCTCCAAACCCTAGCGCCATGACTTTTTTGTGTTATAGTTAAAACAACCTTTGTTAAAAATAACTGAAGATTTACCTGTTCTTTATGTTAACCAAAGTATGTAAATTATTTTTCAATGATAATTTATATATATATATTATAATAATATATATATATATATATATATATATATATATATATATATATATATTATATATAAATAATATAAAAACCAAAAACGAAAACAAAAACAACATTAAAAAAAAAATAAAAAAAATCAGGCGCTCATATTTTTGGACTAGCCCGAATAGTTGCACGCATGCACATAGAGTGGAGGGTAGAAGTGGAGAAGGAGGAACACACATAGAGTGGAGGGTAGTAGGGGATAAGGAGGGAGAGGAGGAGGAGAAGGAGGGAGAGGAGCACAAGAGAAGGAGGGAGAGGCACATGGAGGAGGGAGAGGCGCACAGGAAAAAATATGATTCCACAGACTTCCCTGGAAAAAACCATGGTATGCAAAAATAGTCTCTAAACCCTATTTTTCCTCCATATTCAGCTATTGATCTAACATCTCGTAGGATAGTGATTTAGTGTCATGTTGACTCTGTATTTATTTTCTATTTTTTTGTTTGACTTCTTTTTCTTCAAAAACGAATCGTTGAGTATGTTATTCCAATTTTTTCTTGCCCCTTCCAAAGCGAATCGCTGAGTATGAGTCATATTGGTATATTCCCATGCTCATTTACCTCCCAAGCATAGATATTTCTCATTTACCTCCCAAGCATAGAGATTTCTTCCCTCTCACCTTCTTACTCCGCTTCTTCTTCTTATGGGCATTCTTATTATGATATCTTCTGAATTCCTGATATAGAGTTTAGGTTTTAGTCTTTCTCTTAATCCCTCTTCTACATAATAATAAGGAACCCTCAATATAGGAATGAGGATAGGAATCCCTGAACCACTTGTTCATAAGAGATCCTAGTATGTGGAATAGATCCTACCCAGTTTTTGCTAATCTATAGAAAGTGTGGCAGAGTAATAAGCTTCCATAATATAGCCCATAATTTGAGTATGCCCCCCTTATTATATTATCTTATCGTCACTCTTGTTATGGGCATCCTTATTATGGGCATTCTTGGTGGAAATATGTCCAACGTAAGTGTTAATTCTTGAAGTGGTAAAAAATATTGTCCAATAGGTCATGGACTTTAAAAATATTGAGATGCAATATGTAGAATTCAATCTAGTCATGTTTTACCAAGATTGAAAAGACATATTTCATAATAAAATATCTAATGGTGAGAGGGTATGTTGAAATCATGCATTTATTGTGTTCCTTTAATTCTGTATAGGATCCAAATTCGACGATTTGGTAAGATACATCCATGATTACTAATCTACCTAGGATGTGATTAAGAAATATATGAAAAGATGAGGTGCACTTATAGATTTGGATATAATTGTCATCTCCTTCTATGTACCAACTGTTGATCAGCCCTAACACAACTAAGTTTCCCTTAACAAATATTGGGCATGGTTTATAAAAGAGGATAACATAAATAGGAGCTAAGAACACCTTGCAAAAATGTTTGTAATCATCCAAATACCATATCTCCACAACTTTTGATAACTCATAAATTAGAGGTGGGCTACAAATTAGATGGGAAATTCTAAATTATTTCTTCTATCTTCCCACATAATTACAATCACCTTCATTGGGTCATGCTTTCTTGCAAATACCTACATGAATTCCTTGTCCAACTTTACCAAAAACTTACTCTATAGATACACCATTAAAATTTCCATACTATGAAGATGTCAAAGACACACACTTCCATTCTTGCAAATATCTCCTCTAGGTCATCCTTTTGAATGATACAATATCCATACACCATGAATAGTGTTTGGACCTGCTTTCTTTCCATCATTTTTTAGATCCTACAATATTCCATGGAAACCCCGTACAAAACTTCCCTGATACCAATATGATATATAAACTATAGTCTATCATGCATATTACATTGGACACTTTGTTACAAGACATCCTAAATTCTAATACAAAATACCATGAGATTATACTCATTTATACAATGTTTTCTTATGATCATAATGTAATATTACAAGTATATTAGTCAAAATATTGAAATGAACAGAGAATATAAGAGAGAACATATATTAGTAAAATGAGCACACCAACACAAGGAATGCCAATATGTACTATGGGAAACTTGATTTCGGAAAAGCCAACAAGAAAATGAGCAATGCACCTTGTTGTTTACAAAGAAGCATGGACTCACTATAGAGTTACAATAGGCACTATCACTTGTGAAAAAATTCTATAAGGTCTTTTTCTACCTTTGTTCTACTCAAATATAACAATTATTTTCTCTATTCATCTATATTACAACTTCCTTCTTCAACATTTGATGTATCGAGGGAACCCAATGCTTCTGCATATAGGATAAATCCTTTTCACCATATAACCTACTCACTAGCATGATGAAATCCTTCATGGGTTCTCGTAAATTAGAGGTGCCCTAAAAATTAGATGCAAAATTCTATTCTTCTATCTTCCCACATAATTACAATCACCTTCATTGGGTCATGCTTGCTTGCAAATACCTATACAAATTCCTTTTCCAACATTACCTTAGGATATGGAATCTTGGAAATGGTTTTCATAGTGTGTGGGGTGTATGAGGAAAGCCTCATATTGTTAGCTAAGTATATATCCCTTTCCTTAGTGATAGTCCTCCTAATCAACCAAAGGACTACATTGAAACAAGGTAGAATCTTTGGCTAGGTTGCAACTTTGTGAAATTGAGATAACTATACCATGTAGTTCATTTAGATAGGGTCCATTGTTTCTTTGCTATATCCTTAGGGAATAAATTATAGTAGTTTTGGTGCTCTTTAATATGTTTCTAAAATCTTACCAAAAGTTTGATTAGATGGAAGGCCGATGCTCAGAGCTATATCACTAAAGATGGGATCTCATGATGTATAGCGTTGGGTTATTTTGAGAACTTCCTTCCACCCCAACAAATATTGGAAGCATTCATTTAATTATTTTGTCTCAATTCCCACCCAACATGATTCTTTTATGCAACATTTAATATATTTTTTTCTCTTGGCCCAACACCTACCCAAAATACTGAGTGAAGAAATACTTTGTGTTTTCTCAGAGGTTGGGTTCCAACCCTAGATGCAAAAGTCTTACATGTCAAGTTATCTTTTCAATGTTTATCTTTATCTATACTATAATATGAAGATTGTTGGCCTAACATTTCCTTATCCCTTGATGGAGTGTACGTACAACCAAATATGTATCTATCATACCTATCATCTAGCTTGAGTGATGAAATTTCGAGAGGGAAAAGGGAAAACATATCCAACACATGTTACAAGGCTAAATCAACTAGAGGTGAAAAGGTTAGAAGAAAGTTTGGTAGGCACATGAAATTATTTCTTTCTGAAGGAGTATCATGCTCTTATGAAGACAAGAGCATAGGTGACATCAAGGTTCCCTTGAGGTACAAACACCTACTAAAATAGTGGGTACCCAAGGAACTGCCAGAGTTGGACACCGACTTCTGTGTTAATGAGAGGATGTATCACATTGCTCCGTCATCCATCCATGGCCTTGGTTTATTCTCCATGGATGACATAAAGGTAAAATATGGTGGATTAGTTGAATTGTTTGAGTATGTTGGATCATGTTACACTTATGGATTATGGTTGAGGTTGGTCCAATATATGTCTAGTATGTGGAGATACACACTCACCACAAATTATATACAGCTGAAAACCAATAATAAAAATAAAGGAGCGACTATGTATATTGATGGAAAGCCAAAGGAATCGGGGAATATTGTAGGTATTATAAATAGTACAAGGCTTGGGACGACAAGAAAGGAACCCAATTGCATTTTTGAGGAGCGTGAAGGTAATAGGATATTTGTATGTGCGGTGAAAACAATAATGATAGGCGAAGAGTTGCTGGTCGATTACAATCTGAATCGAGTTGACCCAGGAACGTCTTCTTTTTCTATGGTACAAAACCCATTATACCCAAACTTAAAAAGGGATTACTTAATTTGTGAATGTTTCATTTGTGGCAAAATCTTATTTTATTTCTGAATGTTCCATTTGCTAATTTTTGCTCGATGTTTCATTTCCAAATATTTTGCTAATTTGTATGTGTGAATGTTTCATTTGATAATATTTTCCAATATTCCATTATTTCATATATTGTTTTTTCAATATTTCTTGCACGTACTAACATTCTTCTTGAAATTATGCGAGAGTGGTGATCGAGGCAAAGGCCCTGTTCCTAGCACCACATCAACTGAAAAGGATGAATATATAAGCGATGAAGAGATATTTGATTCTAGAGACCCCTTGTAGAAAATAGAATTGTCCCTAAGAAAGACCAATAGGGAATTCCAGGATTTGGTCATTGTTGGGATAGAAACTACTAAGGATTTCCAAAGGATAGCTGATTTACGCGTTAAGATAGCAAATTATGGGGTAAGTCGTGTAATCTAACAATATCAATTTTTGGTTTTAAATTTTGTAATTTGATATATGCAATTAACGCATATTTCTCATTGTAGAATATTTTGAGATCGATGAGAGGGGAAGGGGAAGGTCCTGGTAGTAGCACCAGGACTGCAACAACGAACCCGCATGGCCATGTAGCCACTAGAATATTTTCCACCCCAAGTGTTCCACCTGAGACCGATTCTATACCTTCTAGGGGTGATACCACGCCCCCACAACACACGCCAGAGTGTGCAGGTGGTGTGAATGATCATGGAACTGATCACTCTTCCGTTGATTGTTACCCTGGTGCTACACATATCCAAATCACAGGAACAACAACGGTATCCTTTTTTGTCGACTAGGACATGTTTCCTCTAAAAATAGGACAGTTACCAGGTATTTAATATATGTCTTTATCGAGATTCCTGTTATATAATTGTTTAAACAATCACATATCAGTGAGATTTAAATTACTAATGACGACAATGTTTTACAAGAAACAATGTGTTCTACAATAGTTTGCATGACTATGCATTAGAACTTTTTGGGCTGACCATTCGACTATGATGGAATGGACAAAATTCCAAACTGAAAAAACTTCAAATATCCAGACTGGTTGGCAAGTTTGGTGACTCGTTCAATAAGCTAGAAGTACTAAAAAGGACCAACAAGCATTTGAAACATGTTAGAGAGGCATATAGGAATAAATTAGTACAGGACCCCAAGTGCGAATGCCCTTTGGCTGTCCTCGAGAGGGAGTGGAAAGAGATTATTCTCGATGCAAGAGAATTAGCGATGAAAGCACAAGGGAAGAAACCACCTAGCCCTGGAAGGTAAGAGGTGTTTTCAATTTACTATGATGGTCTTTTTTATACTTTACGAGGAAAACAATCAATATCTAACATATTTCAAAATATTGCATAGAATCCAAGACACTTCCAAGGAAACAAAGACAAGACAAGAAAAACACGACCAACATAAACTGGTCCAAGGTGGTTACGGGAGATTGGAGGCACAGGTTGTAAGTGCCTAAACATTTTACTTTTTTTTTATCATCATCACAAAATATGTAATTCATTGCAGCGAGTGAATAATGATTTTGATATTTCTCAATGCAGGGGGATTTGTTCAACAACCAAGCCACAAAAGAAGATCTAAAGGTTGGGTTCACACAGGGTTTTGAGGGCGTGGTGGCACGAGGAAGAAGATTGGGGAAATCTCCATGTGTCTCTCTGGAGGACATGGTAAATAAAATGAAATTAAAAACTTTTCGATTAGTTTTTACTCATTGATTACTTGTAATGTAAAATAATGTTTGTCTTTTCCACATTCGCAGGAGAATAAAAATGCTACCAATGATCCTGATGTATCGGCCGATGAACCACATCTGGCCCCCATATTGATTCAAGCGTTGTTGTTGAAGGACCATTACATAGTGGTATGCACACATTTTTAATGTTTTTCCATTTTTCAATGAGTATTAATATTTAGGGTATATTCTGTACTAAATACTTATATTGTTTCATATTGCAGAGCATGTAGATGTTGATCGAGAGCAAAGATCAACAAGTGCAGAAACAACAATGTGGCCACCAACTATTGTTTCTACTGCATCAGCTAATCCAGGTATAAAGCATTGTAATTAAATTTGTGTTAATTAAATTTCCCTAGGAATAGTGAATAACAATATCACTTGATTTTTTTTTGTTGTTGCAGCAATGGACTCCCATGATGCACATCCTCAACCTCAACGTCAAAATACTAGAAGTTCATCATGGCATGAGGTGTTGAGTATTGATGATGCAACATTTCAAGAAGGCCCAATAACTGTGGGAGATCAGTTAAGTTATGATGATGGCTTAATTTGTGTTTTTATGGAGACCAGGAAGAAGAAGAAGAAGAAGAAAAACAAATGATTGGACATTTTATTATTAATATAAATCCAATATATTTCTAGTCCAATGTATTTTATTTTGTTTTCCTACATGTCATGAATGCTATTTTCTTTCATGTTTTTTTTTTTAGCACATGGCAATGAATGTTTTTTGCTCACATTTAATGTTTCTGTCATTTCTAATTATAGTTGTAAAATCTANATTTGTATTTAGTCATTAATTTGTAGAGGTTGTTACATCTTTAATTACTATTCTGAAATATAATTAAGTCATGTGATGAATCATAGGATGGAAAGGAGAAACATTGGAGGCACCCCATCACTCAAAGGTATGGATCTTTTTAAGGACTGGTTTAAGGTTATTTTTGGTTGATTTATGACTATCATGATATTTCATAATGAATGTGGAGATCAATGATTTTTTTAGGAAATTTGAATTTAAGAAGACAAAGTTATTCTAACTCCACGAGTGTTAAGGATGCATGGCGGTGGGTACAATCCCCAAGGTATGTCTCTCTAGCCAAAATCAATGTAGTACACACTGAATGCAGTGAACTTGAGGTTCATCATCCTCTTCATATGCTTCTTGCTCCTCCTAGGAGGTTCGAACCTCCTAACTTAACCTAGGCTACCCCTACATACCTCTGCCTAACCTACACCCTAAGCCTAGAAATCCTAGACTCTTAGTGGCCTAACACAAGACATCTAGACCTAATCTCTATAGCTCCCTAAATCTACTAAAGCTACTAACTTTGCACTCAATTTAGGACTGACATAACTATTACAAAGACAATCCCACCATTTTAAAGCTAGATGCAGATTCACTCTGACACAATCCCCCATTCTTGGAATTCTGTGGGAAATTAATATATCATTTGATTTATTGCAATGTCTAGAACAACATAGCATTGTAACTGACTAAAGCCAATAACTTGGATCATGTCCCTTCTAACTAGATTTAGATACTAAGTTCCATAGAAGTATACCTTGCAATTGTTGTTGTCACCATGCTTGTGTGGGTTTGTTCTTTTGGTCACTTGTTTATTAAATATTTCCTTGAGCTAATGATGTAGTTGAACCTATGACAAGCACACAATTGTAATTGTGTTCCCTATAGTTAAGTGCAACTTATAATCATTTATCAAAAATAAGGAAATTATCTTTTTCTTAAATTTGGATTTGAGTCCTAGTTGATGCCATAGTTTAGATTTATGTGTTGTGTGGTGATTAATTGTAGAAATGGGAAGAAATTCTCATCATTCAATTGAGTTTATTAATGAGGCGTGTATTGTCTTTTTCCAGACTATGAATAGGATATTTAAAACCCACTAGGATTTTGAGGAGATCTCTTTCTTATCACAATTCATTTTCCACTACAAATCCTCTTTATGAAACCAAGCTTCAATCACTAGGTATTTTTAATTTCACCCATGGTTACATAGTCAAGTCCTCTCAAATATGGACTCTCCCCAAAAGACATTGTCAAGCAATGAATTGACTAATCTGTGGTTGGTGACTCACCGGGGAAATCATCTTCTCCCTTCTCTACTTTTAGTACTATTTTTGTAGTGACATCAAGGGCTTCATCTTCTAATGAGGATGAGCATCGATTTTTTATGTTACATATGAAATTTCCATTTTGTCATTTCTCTTTTTCAGTAGTTTAACTTATTTTGTTTTATAGTTCAGCTTCTATAAGATGCTACTATGATCCTACAATGGGTCACTACTCAATTGTACTTTTGAGTCCCATTGAACTACCTTTGAGGTCATTAGTAAACATTGATAAAATTATCATATCTTGGTATTTTTACATTTTCCTATTATTGGGTACTTTCATTCATAAAAAGAAAAACTTAGAAGTCAGGTATCCTAACATAAAAAAGGATAAAAAAATTGATTTCTAGTAAATCCATAATCATTCATTTGTAAAGAAAATATCCATTGCACCTTGAGAAGCTCCCCAAAGGAAAGAAACATGCCATACATTTAGTAAAATGGGATCAATTTTTTTTAGTTATTTATAATTTTCATTTAAAGGGAGGCATTACTTAGGTCCAGCTAATAATAAGTTGCTTATATGTCAGCATTTTGAGAAGATCAAGAATTGTTACATAGGCGGTGCTGACATTAATAATAAACATGCTTGGTTTGAACACAACTTTACTGGAATGGTAAATATTAAAAGCGTTTCAAGGAATTTCCTTTGGAAAACACTCTTTCTAAAGTTTGTTGTCCATATTCATTTGCAACATAAATTAACCTATCCACCACTCTAAACTATTATAATCCTAACGCAAGATCTCTAGGCCTCTCTCCTACTATCTAACGCAAACCCCCGACCCTCTAGTCGAGATCTGAATAGGATCGTTCTTAAATTATCCTCAAGACGAAGCACTCGATTTGATTCCCTACGGGAACCCTCAGCGAATCCGCAGGTCCTTTATGAAAACCCACCCTGTGCAACTTAACACTAGGCACGAGCCTTACATCTCCATGCGATCACAATCTTGCGCAAGTGCCTCTCGCAACTCACGAGTTCATGAATCGAATACCCTTGACTCCTCTTTCTCCAAATTCCGATACCTAAGATGTGATACGGGTATAGCTCCTCCTTGTTAGCACCTTCCGCACATAACTGCTGGCTAGGGCTAAGCACTAGCACTATTTTCAACTCGCGACTTCACGAGTGGGAGTGTCGAGCCTCATGCTCCTCCTTTAAGAATCCCTAAGATGAGAAATTCAGCGATGAGTTGACTCCTTTATCACTACTTGCAACTCATGACTTCGTGAGTTGGAGTGTCAGGCCTTGTGCTCCTCCTTTGTGAATCCCTGAGACGCAAAAGTCAGAGACAAGTTGACTCCTTCAATGCAACGAGTACACACCACCTGTCACCCATTTACACCTTTCTCTGGGTGTTTTTTGTTACACCACTTGTTCACCACTCGGTCCCCACCTAACGGATGTGCTACATGTTCTACGAGCCATCGGTGCTCGGAACCTCATGACCTCACAGTCAAACATAAATTCTTTCAAACCCCGAGCCCCCAATACACGATACTCCACGGGGCTTTGATCCAACTGTTCTCCCGTGGCTTGGATCTAATAGTTTGGATATCCTTCCTTGCTCCTCACAACTCGGGACTTCACGAAACCAAGAATTTGGTCTTCCCTCCAAACTCACGAACCCCGAATTCATGAAATTATCCAACGATGTGGGTTGCAAAGAGATCAACGAATCACATTGACCCTCAAATCCTGGGTCATGAGTTTCACTGGCCTCTAACCACCTTACAACTCTACAAGATCCAATGGCTCTTGCAACTTTGACACTTCCTTTAGGAAGGCCTGTCACCATTCGTTCACTCTTCTCAAGGATCTCTGACCAAAATGACTTGGCGTCCTTCCACCTAAACTTGAACTCTATGATACGATTTCGATCTCTGCCTCCCTTTGAACACTTCAAAGGTACTATCCCTCCTGAGCTCTCGCTTGCAAATTCAAGTCTCCAAAATGAATCTTGCTCGCACTCCTTGTGGAAAACTTTCAATTAACCTCTAGTTATTTTGAGTCTTCGACCCTGTGCACTCTTTGCAATAGTAGTCCTTCAACCTTCACCTTAGTTGATAAGTTATGAGGCTTCAACCAGCCTGCACACACCTTTCACAACTCTCTGCTTCTCATGCACTTCTTCTAGTATGAGAACAACGATATCTCTCCTAAGCTTTCTGAGATAAAACTCAGACCCACATCAACGCACACCTTGCGGATGTTCACTACACTCCTTGCAGGAACTATCAGGAAGAGAAACAATTGAAACTCATTCTTCTTCTCTCTCAAATTTCATACATTCAACATGAAATCATACAAACAACATAGCATTGAAACAAATGCGTAGCAAAGAAAACAAAACAACTGTGAACATGCCATTTAACTAATGTAAATAGTAAGCATTATAACACCATGAAAATTGAGTCAAAGCTTTATATATTAACTCAAGTGTTCCTATAGATGGGTTCTTCTCTACGGATCTCTGCTACAACTCAATAGCTTATGAATTCTGAATGATCATAATGTTACTATGATACAAGGGAGAGAGTGTCTATACCTGTTTTCCCTCCTATGTTTCTAAAACAATCTAATCTATTAAATTACATTCACCTACTTTCATTAAACAAACTTAAATGCCTATTACATCCGACAGATGAGAGCAATCGCTCAAGATCTATTCACAACTCCAAGATATAAATGCAAGTGTGCTTCCCCTAGAAATTACATTAATATACATTTATTAACCTTCAAGACATTTCAAAATGTGTGCTGGTGCTTTTCCAGCTGTCTCTCGCCTTTACGCTTGCTTGGCTAACTGCTTACGATGCTCCTGCATCATACTCCCTCACTTAAAATATTTCATGAAATCATGTTCATGAGTTATTGCATGGTTTGTCCATGCCTATAAATTTTTGCTTCATCCTCCCAACTGACATATTCAACTGGATGTCTCTTCATTTGACCAAGTATTCAAAATACTCTTTTCTCCTAGTCTTTTTGTTGACCCTCTTGTCAATTATTCTTTCCATTTATGGCTTTTCATCTACAGGCATTTGTTTGGTCCATCGAATTTCTTTCTCCTCCTCCTTTGCTCCTGCTTATTTAGCTCTGTAAGGGTACAAATCTGCAATGTTGAATATCGGTGAGATTTCGACCCCATCAGGTAATTCAATCTCATATGTGTTTGCCCCAAATTTCCTGATGACCTTGCACGGTCCAATCTTCTTCATCATCAATTTTTTATATGTTCCCCTTGGGAACCTCTCCTTCCTCAGATGTGCAAGAATCAGATCACCAACTTCAAATTGAAGTTCTCGCCTGTGTTGATCTACTCTCCACTTGTATTCTTGACTTGAACTCTGCAATCTCTCCTTGATTCGACTGTGCAGCTCCTTCATTTCTTCTAGAAAGTCCTTTGCACTAGCACTTTTGAATTCATCTTGTTCTTCATCTTTCAATTCAAAAACTCTCTGTGGCTGCATTCCATATACAATCTGGAATGGACTATGCCCTGTGCTTCTATTGAGTGAATCATTGTAAGCGAATTCCACCTGTGGCAGAATGTGATCCCACTGAATTTGGTGTTTAGCCACTAATCTCCTCAACAAATATCCCAAGCTCCTATTTACAACCTCTGTCTATCCATCCATCTGAGGATGATACGCTGATCTAAAAGACAAGTTTGTCCCTAGATTCTTTCATAAGGTCCTCCATAAATTTCCTACAAACTTGGTATCTCAATCAGAAATGATACTCTTTGGAAAACCATGAAGTCTGACGACTTCCTTGAAAAACAGGTTCGCAATATGAGTTGTGTCACTAGTTTTCTAGCATGGTATGAAATGTGCCATCTTTGAAAATCTGTCTAGAACTACAAAGATTGAATCATATCCTCTTTGTTTCCTTGGCAGCCCCAATATGAAATCCATGCTCATTACATCCCATGGCCTCTCAGGAATGTGTAAAGGTTGGTATAACCCTATGTTATACATTTTTCCCTTCGTGTGCTGACAAATTCTGCACCTATCCACAAATTTCTTCACATACGTCCTCATCCCTGGCCAAAAATATGAGTCATTCAACTTTGAGAATTTTTTATCATGACCGAAGTGTCCGACTAATCCTCCACTGTGTTTTTCCTTCAGTAAATTCTCCCTCATGGAGCATCTCAGAATACATAGCTGATTGCCTCTGAATAATAATCCATCCTAGATCATGTATTCAATCCATTATCTTTTGTCCCTGAGAAATGGATTCTCATATGCCTCATATGCTTTCTTAAAATCTGGGTCATCAATATACATTTCTTTGAGGTTATCAAAACCCAAAGTCTTGACTCTGAATTCCTGCATAAGCAAACATTTTATGCTAAAAGCATCAACAACTTTGTTAGCAGTTCCAGAAATATGCTTAGTCACAAAAGTAAAATTTTTCATGTATTCAACCCATTTAGCATGTTTTTGGTTCAACTTCTCCCGTCGAGTCACGAATTGTAAAGCATGATTATCGTTGTACGAAACAAACTCCTTGGGAACCAAATAGTGTCTCCATTTCTTCAGTGCTTGTATGACTGCATAGAATTCTTTGTCATATGTGGAGTACTTAATCTCAACTTCATTCAATTTTTTAGTCAAGAATGGGACCGGCCTATCCTCTTGGCTGAAGACCACTCCAATTGCAAATCCACTCGCGTCACACCTGACCTAGAATGTCTTGCTGGAATCTGGAAAAACTAGAATTGGTTTCTCAATAACCCTCTTCTTGAGCAGATTGAAGCTCTTTTCTACTTCCTCCATCTAGTGAAAAGATTTATGTCTTTTCTTCACTGTATCCATCATTGGTGCACTAATTCCACTAAAGTTTCAGATGAATTTCTTGTAGAATCTAGCCAAACCATGGAAGCTTTGAACTTCAAACACGCTCTTCCGCAATGACCAATTCTTAATCGCCTTTATATTTTCTGGATCCATCTTCAACTCATTTGCAGAGATAACAAAACCCAAATAAATGAGTTATGTCCTCATAAATGACGATTTCTTCATATTGATCAACAATTTATCTTGTTGTAACCTCTTCATTACTGGAGCTAAATGCTTTAGGTGTTCTACTCCTATTCTGCTGAAAATTAATATATCATCAAGATATACAATGACGAATTTCCCAATTAAATCCTTCAGGACTTTGTTCATCAGCCTCATGAAAGTACTTGGCGCATTCATTAAGCCAAATGGCATGACAAGCCATTCATATAGCCCTTCATTCATCTTGAATGTTGTCTCCCATTCATCACCTTCTCTCATTCTAATTTGATGATATCCTCTTTTCAAATCAATCTTTGAAAAAAAAATTGCTCCACTCAAAAAATCCATCAAGTCGTCCATCCTTGGCAATGGAAATCTTATTGATTTCCCTTGAGCCTGTACACATTCTCCAACCTCCATCATTCTTTTGGCTAAGCACTGTCGGAACAATGCATTGACTCAAGCTCTCCTGAATCAATCTTTTGTCCATTAATTCATGGACCTATCTCTTAACTTCTTCATTTTCCTATGGCATCAAGTTGTACGCTGCTTTGTTCGGTAAACTAGATTTAGGTATAAGATCGATTTTATGGCTTATACTCCTGATAGGTGGCAACGAACAAGGTAGTTCATCCACTACTATATCAGCAAATTCTTCCAACAACTCTTGAATTTCTTCTGGTAGATAATCTATTCTCGTACTAGTCAAAACAATTTTGGGCTTCTTGACCACAATAAATTGTGTCCTCCTTAACCTCATCAAGTTCTTTCCCACTCATGAGAAGTACATTGTTTCTCATCTATATTTCACCTCTTGTTTCTTAATCGGCAGCAACAAGTGCATCCTACCATTCTTTTCCAAGGTGTACATGTTATTTCTCCCCTCATGAACCACATTTCTATCATATTTCCATGGTCTACCCAGCAATAGATGACAAACATCCATGGGAATGACATCACATAATATTTCATCTTTATATCCTCCTATTTTAAATTCGACTAAACATTGATTAGTGACATTTACCTGATCTCCTTTTTGTAGCCATGAAACTTTGTATGGGCTTGGATGTACAACAATCTCCAGCTTCAGCTTTTCTACCATCTTTGTAGATACGATATTGTCTATGCTACCGCTGTCCACTATGACCTTGCATACTCTATCCTTATCTTTGTAAGCAGTCTGAAACAGACTGTTTCTTTGGGCTGAGCTCTCTGGTTCCTTTTCTGGTTTCAAGAGAAATTTCTGCATCATCAAGGATCTTTCACTCTCATCATCTTCTCCCTCAACATTCTATCATTGAGCTTCGACAATGTGAGTTTCACCACAATATCTCTTCTTATCTAGACACTCATAGGATTTATGTCTGATTTTCCACAGACAAAACATTTCACTTCACCTCCTCTACCTCTTCCTCTTCCTCTGGATCGAGGAAAATTATTTCTATCATCACACTGCCTTCTCTATGAGCTTCCTCCCCTATCAGGTTGAGTTTGAGGTTTCTTCTCTTCCTCCTTAGGTTTCTGAATCCTGTTCTGGGCAATTATATTACCTCTTCTTTGACTTCTACCTTAGCCTCTTTGACCTTGCTTCCGGCTCAGCTTCTCTTCAGCTTTCAAATCCACCTGATAAGCATATTCCACAGTCTGAATGGTCATCATGCTCATCTCATATTGAATGTCATACTGTAGGCCATTCATATACCTAGCAACTTTTTCATCATCGCTTTCCTGATGACCTTGTCTGATGTTTATTCTGTAGAATTTTTCAGTGTATTCTTTCACTGAAATCAGCTTCTGTCTCAAATTTCGCATCCTTCGAAACATAGTGATTTGATAATCCCTGGGTATAAACTTGGCTTTCATCTTTGCAACCATTCTATCCCAGCTTTTGATTTTTTACTTTCCCTTGCAGCGTCTGTCAACCTACAGTTCATCCCACCATAGTGTTGCATGCCCTTTAAGTCTAGTAATGGCATGTTTGACTTTCTTGTCTTCCTCAACATCCTCGTAGTCGAAGTATTTGTATAGAGATCTAATCCATTCTAGAAGCTCTTCAACATCCAAGTTTCCCTCATACATGGGAATGTCCATTTTTTCTCTGGAACCTATCCTTGCAACAACCCTGAATAGGCGTTCTTCTGCAACATCTTCGACTGCAACTTCTTCATTTCCAGATTCATTTTCACTTTCATCTTCATTGATATCCCCAGTTTCAACTGTGCACCTCTGTGTTGTTTCCATAGCATCAAGCCTGGAACATAATTCAGGCATTTCTCTTTCCATTGTTGGATCAGGTATTTTCCTGTCTCTTCTTCTCGGAGGCATGGCTATAAAATTTATCCCTTCTCTCTACTACATAAAGCAAGGAATTTTTTCTAGGCTTTGATACCAAATGACGTACACCCCCGACCCTTTGGTCGATATCCGCACAGGATCGTTCTTAAATTATTCTCGAGTCGAAGTGCGCGATTTGATTCCCTACGGGAACCCTCAGCGAATCCACAGGTCCTTTATGAAAACTCACCCTACGCAACTTAACACCAGGTGTGAGCCTTACATCTCCATGCGATCACAATCTTGCCTTAGTGCAAGTGCCTCTCGCAACTCATGAGTTCGTGAATTGAAGACCCTCAACTCCTCTTTCTTCAAACACTGATACCCGAGATGTGATACGGGTATAGCTCCTCCTTGTTAGCGCCTTACGCACATAACCATTGGCTAGGGATAAGCACTAGCACTACTCGCAACTCGCAAATTCGCAAGTTGGAGTGTCGAGCCTCATGCTCCTCCTTTGCGAATCCCTGAGATGCGAAAGTCAGTGATGAGTTGACTTCTTTAGCACTACTCACAACTCGTGACTTCGCGAGTTGAAGTGTCGAGCCTCATGCTCCTCCTTTGCGAATCCTCGAGATGTGAAAGTTACCAATGAGTTGACTCCTTCAATGCAACGAGTACACACCACATGTCACCTGTTTACACCTTTCTCTAGGCATTTGTTGTTACGCCACCTATTCACCATGTGGTCCCCACCTAATGAATGTGCCATGTGTTCTATGAGCCCTCGGCGCTCAACACCTCACGACATCACAATCAAACATAAATTCTTTCAAACTACGAGCCCCCGATATACAATACTCCATGGGGTTTTGATCCAATGGTTCTCCTGTGGCTTGGATCCAACGATCTAGATCTCCTTCCCTGTTCCTCGCAACTTGAAACTTCATGAAACCAAGAGTTTGGTTTGCCCTCCAAACTCACAAACCCCAAATTCATGAAATGATCCAACGACGTGGGTTGAAAAGAGATCAACGACTCACATTGACCCTCGAATCCTGGGTGATGGGTTTCACTAGCCTCTAACCACCTTGCAACTCTGCAATATCCAACGACTCTTGCAACTTCGACACTTCCTTCATGAAGGCTTGCCATAGTTCGTTCACTCTTCTCAAGGATCTCTGGCCAAATTGACTTTGCGTCCTTCCACCTGAACTTGACCTCTGCGAGACAATTTCAATCTCTACCTCCCTTTGAACACTTCAAAGGTACTATCCCTCCTAATCTCTCGCTTGCAAATTCAGGTCTCCAAAAGGAATCCTTCTCTCACTCCTTGTGGCAAAGTTTCAATTAACCTCTGGTTATTTTGATTCTTCGACCCTGTGCACTCTTTGCAATAGTAGTCCTTCAACCTTCAGCTTAGTTGATAAGTTTTGAGGCTTCAACCAACCTGCGCACACCTTTCATGGCTATGTGCTTCTCCTTCACTTCTGTTGGTATGAGAACAACAATATCTCTCCTGATGTTTCTAAGATAAAACTTAGACCCATGTCAACGCACACCTTGCAGACGTTCACTTCACTCCTTGCAGGAACCATCAGGAAGAGAAACAATTGAAACTCATTCTTCTTCTCTCTCAGAATTCATACATTCAACATGAAATCATACACACAATATAGCATTGAAACAAATTCGTAGCAGAGAAAACAAAACAACTGTGAACATGCCATTTAACTAATGTAAATAGTAAGCATTATAACACCATGAAAATTGATTCAAAGCTTTATATATTAACTCAAGTGTTCCTGTACATGGGTTCTTCTCTACATCTCTCTGCTACAACTCAACAACTTATGAATTCTAAATGATCACAATGTTACTATGATACAAGGCTGAGGGTGTCTATACCCGTTTTCCCTCCTACGCTTCTAAAACTGTCTAATCTATTAAATTGCATCCAACTACTTTCATTAAACAGACTTAAATGCCTATTACATCTGACAGATGAGAGAAATCACTCAAGATCTAGTCACAACTCCAAGATATAAATGTAAGTACGCTTCCCCTAGCTATTACATTAATATACTTTTATTAACCTTCAAGACATTTCAAAATGTGTGTTGGTGCTTTTCCAGCTGTCTCCCGCCTTTACGCTTGCTTGGCTAGTTGCTTATGATGCTCCTACATCGCTCTCCTAAAAAATCACATCCATCCTTAGGACTGTCTACCATTTTCCTGTCCTAAGCTATTTTTGCAGCCCCAACGTACCTAATGTTGACCTATTTTCATACTAGCTCACCCTAGGATATCTCCCCTTTCATGCCTAGGCCATTATCTCTTTAATGCAAGGCCATTAACCCTATCTCTTAAACATTTAGACACCCTGCGGCTACCTACAGAAACCCTTACTATTGACTATCCTGAAGTCTTAATTTAAGACCCTATTCCACTTTGACACACCCCTAAAAACAAACTCACATACCTCATAGTCACTCTACCTAAACCGCCTCCCAAACTCTCCACCCAAAATCATAGTAAAACCTTCAATTATGACTATGTGAACATAGTCATTCCCAACCACATTTAATTTTTTTTTGACAGAGATAATTCATGGGGAACATAACCTACAATCTGCATACATAAGAAACATTAAAAATCTTAACTTGTGTGCATTTGGAGGGGTTACATATTATTTGCATTTGCATATTTAGGACAAGTAGGACTGATACATATTGATTTGAAGTCAAATATATAGTCCCAACTTCTTATATGTAATGAACTGAGAAGGATACTATTGGATTATTGGATTGACACATATGAAACATTTTGTGGCTTTGAAATATTGATGTCTTGAAATTAGTTTGATCAAATTCATAGATACTTCAAAGAAAATTATTGTTCTCTATTAGGCAATTGTGTATATCATTAAAATTTAGTCATTGATTGATCTTAATAATTTGAATACTTTCATTATTCTTGAGATTGAAAGCATCATCCTCTAGGAATTGTATACAAACACAAACACATATGGAATTTGCACACTTAAGTGAATATCTTGTTGTCACATACATTTCCTTGAATCATTCATTGAATATATTTTAGATGAGTAACATGAAAGAGTGTTTCATTATTTCATTGTATGTAGTTTTTGGCATATCATGGTCTATGTGAAATCTGAAATATTTTCACTCTTTGTTGTTCTCAGAAATAAAGAATCTATGTACACAGGTGAAAGAGGAGACCTCAGTAGGCAAAGTTTCCATTGGTGGGTTGTTTAACCTAGTGAACCATGAAGGAAAACATGTAATAGACCGTGATTTTATGGAAAAGTGGACACCAATCTATTTTGGCTCTACTCACTATACTGATATTTGCCTGGATGAAATTTAGAAAATGGTTGCTGAAATTGGTAAAATAAGTATGTTATTAACTCTTTCAATAATGTAGGTTCAACATTGATTTATCATGAAATAAAATTATTTTCCTTGCATGAAAAAATGTTATGGGGATATTGGCAAGTAGTAATCATAGTTCATAATTGTTTTTCAGCCTAATTGTATCTGAAAATTGTGAAATATTAAAATTGACTCCGGATAGATTATTTGTATAACTACCAAATGCACATATTTTAAGTTAATACATTTCATAGGATTTCCTTGTTTCTTATTAATATGCACATTTTACATAGCTATGCCTTCAATTTCTATTTCCATCTCGATGAGATATGTATTAAAATTGGTCATATGTTGGATGTGACTATCAACCTCCTAGGGATTGTATCAGGCTCAGGAAGGATGATTATCTTCTTTACATGTCGTTGTAGCTTCTAAATTTCATCTTCTTGTTCCCTGGATTTTTCTCTTAGGCATTGATTTTCCACATCTGACAGGAATTCCTTCGATTTAATACTGCCAAACTACTCCGTAATGGAGTTCTGCTGCTGTGAAAGATCCTCCACCCAATGCTCTAGATTCACCTTCTACAATTGAGGCTCGATATTAAATCCCCTAGCATGGATTGAGACTCATCACAATGGTGCTTACATCTATAAATGACAAGGTAAATTGGATCACTAGCATTGACCATTAGGGGGTTGACTCCCAAGGACATACTGAAAGTGTTATCTCTCCAAGAAATCACTCCCTGACATACTGAAAGTGTCATCTCCCAAGGACATACTGAAAGTGTTATCTCTCCAAGAAATCACTCCCTGACTGTAGAAGGGTTTAAACTTAGTAACTTAAATAGATCAATAAACTGTGGAGGAAAAAGGATCAAATCAGACGAAATTATAAACTCACATCCATTTAGAGAGACATGGGTCACTTGAAATACCAAGGCTTTCAACTATGTTTCTCAGAAGGTTATAATCAATGTGTGAAAACATGGAGAAGACTCATTATGATAGCAAGAAATACCTACACAAAGGAATATGTGAATGGCCAGTAATGATAGGTAAGATACTTCTTCATACCAACATAAACATATATAATATTTGTATACAGTAGATGGCCAGACATAATAAGTAAATACTTGTAGCTTAAGCTTATGAGTGCACTGATAGAATGACAACTATTTGGCACTAAGACAAACATAAGAAGCAATGGATATAAGTCTAATATACCAATGAAGAGATGGGATGACAACCTTCTGTCAATGAGTATACATAAACTTGGAAAGAATGGATATGAAAACTGAAAAAACAAAGTGAAAGAAGCCTGATGTCAAGATATATTCATGGAAATATCCAAAGGATGAAATGTACAAGTCTTCAAGAATAGAACCACAGTCCTCAGACTACTTTACCCCCCTTTGGTGTCTTAGAATTCTTAGGCTTTTATAGCCTTTACATCAAGGTTTCAAGATCCTAATTTAATGGATCTGAAATACCAAAAATAAAAATAATCAATTTGATCTTTCAGCATAAATGATCCAATCTTATCATCATAAGTCGAATTTGACAACTTGGAGAATTATTTGGCAGCTTGCTGGTGAAAATCACAGATTTTGAAATCTGTCTTTGATGGCTGGGCGATTTCTGTCAAGAATAAACATGCCATTTGGATTCATTCCCTTACCATATGGCTTCAAAACTTGATGAAGAGGATGATATAGCTTTTGATAATTATTATCCTTAATTTGAGATCATTCCCACAGATTTTGGAAATGGAAAAACGCGATCTGGGCATAAAGAAGACCGATCTGGACTCTTCAGATCTTTCGATGGCTTACTAGTCGTGTATTTTGAATTTTAGCCACCGAAATTTAGAGCTTTTTGACAGCTCATTACACTGTAAATTTCACATTTAGCATTTGAAAACTAAAATTAACCTTTGGCCTATTTTTAGAGGTGAAATCCTCATTTTATTGAATTTATGTGAATTTGAGCCTTTCTCAAAACCTCTAAAATTTTAAGATTTAAAAATAAAATTATTATCTTTAATTTGAGATCATTCCCACAGATTCTGGAAACAGAAAAACGTGATCTGAGCAAAAAGAAGATCGATCTGGAGTCTTCAGATCTTTCAACGGCTTACTAGTCGTGTATTTTTCCTTTTAGCTGTCGAAAATCAGAGCTTTTCGATGGCTCATTAAACTGTAAATTTCACATTTAGCCGTTGAAAGATAAAATTAACCTTTGGCCTATTTTTAAAGGTGAAATCCTCATTTAATTGAATTTATGTGAATTTGAGCCTTTCTCAAAACCTCTAAAACTTTAAGATTTAAAAATAACTCTTCTACCTAATGATCCTCTTATCATGTGATTTGGGAAATATTAGCAACTGATTTTTGATTGCTAACAAAACCCCAACATTATTCCTGTGTGAATGGCATATTGTTTTTAAAAAAAAACCCCAACATTAGTCACTCTAGCGATGAATAGGTTCATCTCTTGTATAGCCATTTGGTCACTTGACTAAGTTTTCCAGGGTTGTCTTGGTCGCTGTTGCGACTAATAATATTCGTTAGACCGGCTAACATTAGTCGCTAGACCGACTAATTATGGTCGCTAGAGTGACCAAGGTTATGTTTTCCTTAGAGATTCTAGCAAGGCTTGTGACTAAAGTGGATCGATAGACCGACTAACATTAGTCTCTAGACTGACTAATTATGTTCGCTAGAGTGACCAAGGTTATGTTTTCCTTAGAGATGTTAGCAAGGCTTGCGACTAAAGTGGGTCGCTAGACCGACTAATCTTGGTGGATGGACTGAGGAATGGTAACTTTTCCCTATTGTGTATAGGCTTCTTTTCCCGGTCACTAGAGCAATGAAGATCCATGTGTAGTCTCTAGACCGACAAAAAAAAAAAAAATCTTGGTCGCAACATCGACCCTATTCCGACGAAACTTCATTGCAAAAACGTTCAAATTTGGTAGTGTGTTCTGGTTATATTGTTGTTCATCTACCATTTCTAGCTATTTATTTATGTCCTGCATACATTAATATTCCAGATATAAAAAAGTATGCAGGACATAAATAAATAGCTAGAAATGGTAGATGAACAACAATATAACCNTTCAATTTTCCATTCACATGTAAGAGTCTAAAGTACAAGAACTAATACTCCTCCAACTGAGAATTCCATCTGCAGTTGGGTTGATGTAATCCTCTTCACGTGTGGTAGTTCCACATACCTTCATTCTTACGAGGGATCCAATGGTGAAATAATTTTTTATTCTCTAGATTCAAATATCATCTTCCTTGTCTTCAAATTGATAATAACATGGTTATCAAATGCCCAATCTAGTCCCAACAATGCTGGGTAGGGTGAAGTTTTATCTACTATGTCAATGGCTTCAAAGTTTGCCATTGTACGCACACCATATAGATCTACTAGTATTCCCTTCAATCTACCAATTGGAACCACTCTGTGATGATTTTCTAGCTTCAAATGAATAGGTGAATACCCCAATGTGGGTTCCCTGATAGCTTCCCATGTCTTCTTTGGAAGAACATTTACTTCATATCCTAAGTCCAATATAATATCCCCCATATTCAAATCTCAAATGTTTGCATTCAACATGAACTCTCTAATTGTTCTTCTTTTCTTATGGACTTGATTAATTGTCTTTACCCATTCTTCCCTAGAATTACAATTTTCTAACATATTTTCTAATACTTTCAAAGATGACTTATCATTCAATAGCTTTACACAAGAGACCAAATTTTTTATTAAATTACTAACCTTTTCTATAGGATGCTCCTTGTTGGTTTTATCAAATAAGGGAGGAATTTCATACATTGTTACTTCATCTACTGGATTTGTTCCTAAAGTAGAAGAAATGTTTTCCTTCAAAGTCTCATGTCTAGCTTCTTTAAATGTCTCTTTTTATTTTTGTGCATCAAACTTCTATTGTTCATGTGTTGTATTCTTTCTGACCCATTGGTACTGATCTTGATCCTTCTTTATTGCATCTACTCCAGTATTATCTCCTCCTCTATTAACTATGTTGATATTATTTTCATCCTCTTTCATCTTTTCCAAAAAAATCCATTGCACATTTTGTTTATTATTGTATTTGTGTCAATAGTGTCAAACAATATTTTGTATCATGGTATGCTACGCGACAATACATACATGTCGCAAGTGGTTGTGGACAATATCTTGCGTAGTGTCTAGACTTATGATATTTTTTACAAACCATTGGTCCTCTACCACCTCCAAATCTTCTTCCTCCATGGCCTCCTTGTTAATTTTTATTCCATTATTATAGTTCTTTGCATTTCAATAGATAAAAGAATCATAAGAACAAGATCACTGAGAAATACACATTCACAAGAGACACAACATTTATCCTGGGAAACCCTCTAGGGGAAGAAAACCCAGCAAAACTTCCTTATCATAAATAGCTTAAACAATGTTCAAGAGATAACTCAAACCAAGACAGAAAGTCCTCTCCAAGAGATGCGCCACTCTTCTCCCTCTCTCCAACTGGTAATTGCATCTTGCCTCATAAGAGAATGAGCAAGTGAGTTGTGTGTTTGAAGTGAGGCACTAGCCTCTTATTTATACAAGACTGGCACGTGTGAAAGGTCACAACTGGCAGGACCGACCTCTCACTCTGGGTGGTTAAACCCACCTTTAATTAATTCTGGGTCTTCCATAATAACTGCTGGGGCTGACTTCTTATTCTACACTTTGTAATTTTCCGATGACCAATCTGCAAAAGGGGATTTGGTCCTTATACAATTACCGACATGATTTATCCTCAATGGGGATTAATCCAATAACAATAATAATAATAATGACATGATTAATCCTCAATGGGGATTTAATCCAATCATAATAAGAATGCTCTTCGTAGCTACATTATTTCAACACTCCCCCTTAACAAGAAGGGTATTCTTTATCAGCATCAGGTGACAGAGGTCTGCATCATCAGTGGCATATGGAGGACAGTATTGTCAATATCATCTTGAAACATTGTCTAGCACATTTACACGTCATCGAAAGTTTTATTCATCGACAACATCATCATTCTCGAAATAATTCTATAATCATCTGCATCAAATATGTATCAATAAAAATGATACTTCATCACAACACTAGGCTGGCACATCACAGTACTACACTGGCTTAATGTCATAGCTGATAAGTTGGTATCTCAGTGTCAGTCACATCTTGATTTACGTCTAACAACCAGGTCAGAAGCAAGTAATATCATCATCTCACTTTAAATCTAACAACTAGGTCAGAAGCATGACTCTTCTCTCATTACATCTAACAATGAGGTCAGAAGCAAGGAACACATCAACATCTTGCTTTACATCTAACAATGAGGCCACAAGCGAGGAATCATCATGCTTTGCATCTAACAACTAAGTCAAAAGCAAGGAATCAATGACGTCATGCTTTACGTCTAACAACTAGGCCAAAAGCATGACTCATCTTTCCTTATGTCTAACAGCAAGGTCAGAAGCAAGGATCACACGGCATCATGATTTACGTCTAACAGCGAGGTCAGAAGAATGACTCATCTTGCTTTACATCTAACAGTGAGGTCAGAAGCAAGGGTCACACAACGTCATGCTTTACATCTAACAGTGAGGTTAGAAGCATGTATCATCTTGCTTTACATCTAATAACGAGGTCAGAAGAAAGGATCACACAATGTCATGCTTTACATCTAACAGCGAGGTCAAAAGCATGACTCATCTTGCTTTACGTCTAACAGTGAGTTTAGAAGCAAGGAATACATCTACTCCCCCTTTCAAGGAGGGTCCTTTTGGACTATACCAATCTTATCTCGAAAGTGTTCAAACTTTACCCGAGACAGAGGCTTAGTCAACACATC
>JASDQU011404871.1:0-16315 GCA_032191745.1 Picea mariana | reverse complement strand
ATTTAGCGCCTACTATTGGCCAAAAAAATTAGCCACTTATCCATCGTTTTAGTCATTGCATCATTTCCAACAACAATGAACATCTCCCCCTACATTTTAAAGGATTCATTCTTGATTGAAGTTTATAAGAGACCTCTACCCCAGATCCAGTATTTGGAATCCATCCTTGTTTACACCATTTCATCATGAGTCGACTCCATCATTATAGAGAACCCTTATTTCTCTTCTGTAAATGACATTGTCCCAACACCCATTTTGAGTGTATTCTTATAGGTTAACCCTCCTCAAGTCCACGAGACTAAGCCTTTATTTGTATAGGTTGTTTCTTTCTATGTTGGTTCCATTACTGCATTTATTTTTTAACCTATAGTGGTGACATTGTTCCTTGGATGGAACCTTACATACCCTTTCCTATTGCAACAATACCCTTATATTTGTCTAGTCTAGTAGCCCATGTTTTTTATTCTAATGAGGACATCCTAGAGGCCATGAATTCCCTTGATGTTCCTTAGGACAACTTTCATGATCGTTCATATTTTATCCCAAGAAGCATCCTCATTATATTCGACCAATATATTGTTGTGATTAAGGATTTCATTCCTTATGGACAAGTGGATTGGTTCATTTTGGGGTGCTAAATGGGTTCAGTTGTTAAATACTCTCTAATGCCAATACAACCAGATGTAAAGCAACTGCTAGTGCATTTATCAGAAAAATGCAAAGACCAATTTTTAGAAATGGAAACATATTTATCTCAAGCATACAACCAATATGAAGTTCCAGGCACAAGAGTGAGTGTTATAATTTACAACATGATTCTAAAACCTTCATGTGAGGACTGGAATAAGAGGTTATCAAGATTATAAAAAATTCCATAGACATATTTTGTCAAACAGTTAAGTTGTTACCTTGCACTCCTCTGCTTATAAAAAAAAATTGTATGGTATTATTGTTGTTGTTGTTGTAAGCATGAGATTTCAACACTGAATGGGCTGAGAATAAATCTTGAAAGATTTGTTTCCCTACAGTTATATGGTCAACGCATAAACAGAGGATCTGGACACTTACAAAACTCAAAAATGAGTATGTTCATGGTGGACTACTCAGTCCACAGTAGAAGTCGACTTCCCCACTCTAATATACCATCCAACATTGAAGCATACATGTTGGCCCTTGACGAGGTTTTGTGGAAACGCTGGTCATGTTTGACCAATTTTGGGACTTCGACGGGCTGGTTGAAGATGGAGCGCTAGATGAAGTGGAGATCGTGGGATCTCGCCCCCTTTTGCGGGCCTTTTTGTATTTAGGTTTTATGCAACGGGTATGGGATGTCGGCCCATGGGTTTTTACCCATATTTAGGCCTTTTTGTAATGTATAAATAGAAAGCTAGGCGATGTAAGTAGCCGGTGCTAAGGGTGATATCATGCTAAGTGCAAGCAATGTAAGTAGTTGATCTATGTGATTGTAAAGGCTTTGTGCATACTGTGTGTTGAGAACTTGCATAGCTAAGTGCAAGTGATTGTAAGAAAGGATCTGTGTTGTGCCAAGCTTGGGGAAGGAGGATCTAGCGAGGTGCGTGCAGATCTCCTGTCCTATGCAGAGTTGGTTTTGTGGCTCTGTGTATGTGAGAAGATTGAAAGAAGATAATAAAGAAGATGAAGAGTTGGTGGACATAGCCCCACGTTGGGGGTGAACCATGTATATCCTTTGTTATGGTTTCTTTGTGTGATTGATATGATTTATGCTTAGTGTTGTCATATTTATGTATGTTAGATGCATCTGATATAGTATCTTAGTGCTTAGTAATATGAATGAATGCTAGATCTGATCTATTTCTATGCGCTAAGTGCTTGGATGTGTTAGATCTTGTTGAATATTGCACTACTCTGTAATTAGGGTTTTACCTGCGATGTGAATAAGGGTTAAATGCTAAATGATTTTTAACTTCTAAGAGCTTTTTTAAGTATTGTAATCACAGATCTATGTCCCAGATAGGTTGTAGACACTTGAGTCCTACAACCCCCCCTGCCTCTACCTCGGGTGAGACTTCATCTGCTTCGCAGGTGTTGTCGAAAGGGTAGGTAGTTAGGGTTTTGTTGGTGCGTTGTTGAAGCATTAAACCCAGGGTCTGCCCCTATGCTAACAAATGGTTCCCTTGCCAGGATTGAAACTATGATTGCTGGGAATGAAGAAAAGAAGAAGGCTCTGTATGTACATCTGTTGTTGTGGTGCGCAGTACTCTACTTGACTTGTGAAGCTCTGTGCTAAGAAAATAATCTCGATCCGAAGAAAGAGGTAAGATCTTAAAGCTTTGTGCTCTGATAAAGGTAAGACAAGTGGAAATTTTTGTTTCAAAAGAATGGATCTAGGTATGTTTGATAGATTTGGTCCTAGTCTGAAAACTAGGGCACAACTAGAAGAAAGAAGATATGATATGAAAAGATCTAATAGAACTAGTGAAAGATATGTTATTCCTATGCATAGAAAGAAATTTTGGACTAACAAGTGGATGCAGGATCCTAGAAAGAATTTTTTGCAGATCCACCACTGTGATCCCAGTGCACAGTACAAGAAAGGTTGGGGATCATTTAAGAGAAAGAGAGGATTGACTCTTTGTTATAATTGTAGAAGAACGAGACATCTTGCTAAGGAATGCCCTGTTCAAGGTCCTATTTGCCTTTGTTGTAAGGCTACCAGACATGAATTTTTAGATTGCCCTAGAATGATTGCTAAAGTTGAAAACATGAACATGAGACAAGAAGACCATGAGGAAGGTCAAGAGACTAAGAATATGCTTGAGAACCAGAAATAATCAGAGACTATATTATTGAAGATGAAAGAAACATTGAATGATCATAGAGACATCGGTTTATCAGAGATCTTAAAAGAGAAAGAGTGCATAGAAACAAGAATAGGAGACTTCGACATAGTCTGTGTATTGGATGTAGAAACACGGGTGAACATTATGACATAAATAACTTGGGAAATTTTGGGAAAGCCTGCTATGGTTCCTTCACTGAGAGGAATAGGATTTTTTAAAGGAAAGCTGATAATTTTATGTGGAACACTTACCCATGTACCTATGATTTCTCATGGAGCATCGATAGAATAAGAATTTGAGGTCATTAAGTTTTCTGAGAACAACGACCCCTTTGCACTTCTTCTAGGAAAGACTTGGATTGAGAAAGATCAGATTCGAAGGAAAGAAGAAGAGGAATCCCTAGAACATAAAAAGCAAGACTTAAAAGATTTCATGGCTAGGAGAATAGCGCGTTTAATAGAAGAACAAGAGGACATGTTGAAGCAACTGAGGGCCAAATACCTAGTTGTCAAAGTTAAAAGAATGCAGGAAGAATTTAAGAACTTATCCATGCAGGAGAGTAGAGCACCTACTCCAGAAACAACAAGAAAAGAAGTATTATCCTCAAATCTTGTGAAAGATCCTCAGCAGTGCGAAGTTACTATGCTAAGAGAAGGAAAGAATAAAAATGGAAAGAGGAACCTAGTGACTCAGATCATAGGAAAGAAAGCAAGGAAGCTTAGTAAGAAGAAAGCAAAGCTAGAAAAATTGTAGGAGGTTCCAGAGAAAATGGAAATCTTATAGAACTTGAACCTCGCCGGAATAACAGAACTGGAAGTGCAAGTCGTGCCAAGCACTTCACAGAAAGTGTGAGATTAGAGAGAGGAAACTGTCCGGAGCACAGTCAAGAGAATCAAGGCACTGACCTTGGAATGCAAGCAACTTAGCAGTCGAAGTGTGCAAACCTATGAGCGCCTTGTAGAAGAACCTGAACTAAGGACATTGGAGTCATAGCTACAGGAGGAAAAGCAACAAGCAACAATAGTACAAGCATAATTGAAGCTACTGTCACCGGTCAAGAGGATGAAAAGGTCACAGGAACAGTGCATGGTTCAGAAACAGGTCCATGCCATCCAAAGTAAAGTCATGGAAGTGACCCAGAGGCTCCAGCCAGTGCATGATGAAGCTTGCACACTTTTTGAGGAGATTGAAGGACAAGGTGCATAGCTAGAACAAGTGGTCACCTCAGTTGAACAATGATTGGAAGGACCTATCACTGAGAAGGTCATTCAAGAGTTCGTCGAGCAAGAGGCTTTGGTGAAACAGCAGGTCGAAGCAGGTCGAGCCAAGCTTGAGGCTTTCAAGGTAGAATTACCTATCTCTGAGTGACTCGAGATGAGTCACAGGTGAGTGTTGGGGGATTATTGGCCCTTAACCAGGTTTTGTGGAAACGTTGGTCATGTTTGACCAATTTTGGGACTTTGACAGGCTGGTCGAAGACGAAGTGCCAGGGGAAGTGGATATCGCGGGATCTCGCCCCATTTTGCGGGCCTTTTTGGATTTAGGGTTTATGTAACGGGTATGGGATGTCAGCCCATGGGTTTTTACCCATGTTTAGGACTTTTTGTAATGTATAAATAGAAATCTAGGCGATGTAAGTAGGTGGTGCTAAGGGTGATATCATGCAAAGTGCAAACAATGTAAGTAATTGATCTATGTGATTATAAAGGCTTTGTGCATACTGTGTGTTGAGAACTTGTAGGGCTAAGAGCAAGTGATTGTAAGAAAGGCTCTGTGTTGTGCCAAGCTCGGGGAAGGATGATCTAGAGAGGTGCACGCAAATCTCTTGTCCTATGCAGAGTTGGTTTTGTGGCTTTGTGCATGTGAGAAGATTGAAAGAAGATAATAAAGAAGACGACGAGTTGGTGGACGTAGCCCCACGTTGGGGGTGAACCACGTATATCCCGTGTTATGGTTGCTTTGTGTGATTGATATGATTCATGCTTAGTGTTGTCATTTTTCTGTATGTTAGATGCATCTGATATAGTAGCTTAGTGCTTAGTAATATGAATGAATGCTAGATCTGATCTATTTCTATGTGCTAAGTGTTTGGATGTGTTAGATCTTGTTGAATACTATGTTGCTCTTTAATTAAGGTTTTACCTTCAATGTGAATAAGGGTTAGATGCTAAATGATTGTTAATTGCTAAGTGCTCTGTTAAGTATTGTAATCACAAATATGTGTCCCAACTAGGTTGTAGACACTTGAGTCCTGCAACCCCCCTTGCCTCTACCTCAGGTGAGACTTCATCTGCTTCACAGGTGTTGCCGAAAGGGCCGGTAGTTAGGGTTTTGTTGGTGCGTTGTTGAAGCGTTGAACCCCGATTCTGCCCCTGTTCCAACAATACCATACTAGAGGTGAATACCACGATGTTTGTAGAGTTAGTGTGCCCCTCAAGTGTAATAAGATTTCTAGTGGGTAAACTCGGCCTCTCCACGAAAAATATGCGCCCAACACACCCTAAATTCGCCCCCACTACAGAGAAATGTCCTTCAATGAAAGTATGATACCCAACACAAAATATTTGACCTCCTTTCAACCCAACCTCAATCAGAAATCATGAAACTCTTCTGCCATTAGGAGAAACTCAACTGCAAAAGAATAAACTCAGCTTCTATGAAGATCAATGAAGAAATATGGATGGGGATATTACATATTTTCCAAAAATTCATGAATGCAAATTGTTAATGTTTTTCTTTTCGTTGCACGTGGGGTCTTTTAATTTTTGAAATATTGATGGGGACATTACATATTTCCCAAAAATTCGTGAATGCACATTGTTAATGTTTTTATTTTCTTTGCGCGTGGGGTCTTTTAATTTTTTTTTGTTTGAATAGTCAACACTAAATTGGGTGCAATTAGCACCGTATTTAGTGTCGACTATTGATAGAAAATGTAATCAATTTGGGGTTCTAAATGGGGCACAAATTGCACCTCATTTAGCAAAAATTATGGAAGATTGTGCAAAAAGGAATAAACAGTGTGTTTGGGAGGCAACTCACCCACTTCGACAAGAAGAAGATCCACTAGATGAGTGAGTAAATGATTGAAAGTGGCCAAAGGATAGTTATCAATTTTCTCTACAGTTGGAGGATCAAAATTTCCTTAAGGAGGAGGAGGATGAGGAAACTCATCTCTTCTTAGGGAGATTCCATCAATACCCCACAAAAAATCCTCTTCTTCTTATTTTTTCCAACTAGAGGGTTCACATTATCTTTATCCCCTCCTATGGGTATATTCAAAGTATTTGGTGCTTATACTAGTTCACTTATGCGAAATCAAGAGCTTTGAGTCTATGCCTTGTTGGAGGTAACCCCTACATGAAACAAGGAGGAATACCTTGGTTCCACCTAGAATGATAAGAAGACTGGTAAACCACTTTGAAATTGTATAAACTAAGTTGAAGATTGAAAATATTTGAAAATCAAAACAACACATTTGGATTTCTAAGTGTGACACCAATCAATAGACCACTACAAAAAAACTTTGAAAAGACAATGAGCAAACACATTCCTTCAAATGATAGCAGACAATGCTTAAATCGCAAGGTCCAATTAGTAAGGAGCTAAAAAAGGTCCTTCCAAAGTTCAACCTGGGTCTATGGTGAGGGCCTGAATAAAACTATTGAAGATATGGGAGATAGTTATAGTAACCCCACAAAGTTATCATCCAAGGTGAAATCCCCTTTCAAAATAATTAGGGAACCTCTAGGGAGGGATCTAATAGTGTTTCTCAATATATCGTAGGTATCACAAGCACTTCTCACTTGTAGCTACTCATGCAAAACCTAGAAGAGGTTGGTAAGATTACCTATTCACAATTATAATCAGGTAAAATAGTTGTGGATTAGGCTTTCGTGTTGGGCAAGGATACATGAAATTTCATCCTATGGGAGAAACTTTGGGTAGGATGAGTCACTTAGAGTAACAAACTAACTAGTCTAGGGTCCCATTGCATACCATTGCATACCAATACCAATGCATACCAATACTATTACATACAAGGACCATTGTATACCATTGTGTACCATTGAATACCAATACCATTGCATACCATTGCTTACCAATGTCTCGTCTAACCATCTCAAATTTCAACATAACCCCTAACCCTTAAGCCATTGACCCTTAAAACCTTAATCCCTAATCCCTAAACCCTTAATCCCTCAACCTTTGTTAATCACTAATCCCTTAACAAAAAAGTGTTAAATCCCCTAACTCCCAAGACATCGACCCTTAAAAAATTAAATCCTAATCCCTAATCCCTTAATCCATAAACCCATATGCCCTAAGAACTTAAACATTAATCCCCTAGCCCATATTAATCCTTAAGCCATTGACCATTAAACTACCTAACCCATAAGCCCCAAATCCCTTATCTATTGACCCTTAATCCCTTAAACCCTAACCCTTAATCCCTTAACCCTTAATCCAAAAAACCCTAACCCCTAATCCCTTAACTAGTCGTAGAAGTTAGAGAGAGTGCATAGAGTAGTTTAAATGTTTTCACAAATTAACAGAAAGAATATGGATTCTTGGATTTTTTTTTGCAAATGTAGTGACTGAGGGAATGGTGGTTGTCTTGGATATTTGATCAACATGAGTTTTGGTGTGAGAAATTTTTGTGTTGACATAGAGCCCGACTATTCCACTCTTAACCAAGTGGATTCATGTAGATATCCTTTAGAGATACCAATAATTCATAGTTGTTTCTATAAAATTCCTACTAAATTTCCTTTTAGTTTGTCTTCTTATACTGTTGTTTTTTTCTCAATAAATCATTGACTAGTGTAAGGTAGTTACATAAACAATAAATGTGCCCAGATGGAAACTAGGGTAGTGCTCCACTTGTTTAATGAGTCAAAAACCTAGAAATGCCAAAACAATGCCCAAGATAGAAAGGTTAGTGAGGGTGTTTCCCCCAATGCAATAACCAACTCATCAAATGATGGATCTATTGGACATGTGTGAAATAGTGGCCCCTTGGTTGTCATAACAACCCCCTTAAAGAGATGGATGTCCTCAAAATGTGTGTCATTAGTACCAATGCATGTGCAAGCAACCATCTCTCCTCAAACCAAGGGCCAAAAGTGGGACAACCTAGGAAAATACGCATAAAGGGTGAAACATCCCACTAAACCAATCTGAAATATCAACCACATGCTAAAAATAGGGCCCCAAAGATAAGGCACTCTCCTCATGAATATATATCAACCATTGAATGAAAAACACACTTTCCAAGGCATGCACCTTAGGGATATGTGCCCTAGAGTGAGGGCACACTATCTCAAGGAGTATCAAGAAATGAGAAATAAAACTTATGGAAAACCCTTAGTTGATGGGTATCCCTCTCCATGAATATGCTAAGGGTAAAAAAAGAGTGAATCATATATGTAAGACCCTCATCAAGCCCAATTCTCTATCAATATCCACACATAATATGCAAGCCTCCAAATATGCAATGATTCCCCAAGAGCTGATGCTAAATGAAACAATAAGTATCAAATCCACAACCAATAGCCATCAAGACACACATCCTCCAAACATAACCTGCTTGGGAAGGGTCTTCAAACTAGTACAATTGCTAATACAATAGGAGGGGTAACATGTAGAATATGTCAGCCACATGTAAGCCAATTGATTTAGGAGACCGCTATTGCAAGATGAGGCAAGAGGACATATTTAAGAGTTGTTAGAAAAATTGCAAATGACAAAATGTCATGCTTCAAGAAATTAAAAACAAGCCTTTGTGAAAAGAGAGATAAGTTGGCTCGTGTGATAGATGAAAGCACAATATATATATTTCCAAGCGAAGCATTGTTACACCACAGATGGTCTTCGTGCATTTGTCAATGGAAGACATCATTAATGCACACATCTCACAATGATTTGAATAAGCATGTATCTCACAATGATTTGAATAAGCAACTTTGTTAACTTCATTATTTTTATATTGTTTGCATTTTAATGTTGGGCATACATTTTTAATTATGTTTTATTAAGAACTAAACATAAAATAATTAAACAAAATAAAAGATTTTAATCACTTAGAATTAGATGAAAATTTAGTAAATTAAAGTTCAATTTTAGTTTCATATTTCATATCAAAACATCAATATTCAATCTCAATGATTTCACTAAGTCTTAAAACTCTCCCATACTGTCAATGCATTCTCCTAGTCTAACCATGTAAAATTTCATCACATACAATCACATTTTGAACAAATTTCAACATTGGCCCCATTCAATGCTCACTATGTTAGGTCGGTTGATGACATTGCATATGAGCATGTTGGAAGACATTCCATGACATTTCAAGAGAGTTCTGACCAAGATTCTATAGATGGGAATGACGAATGATAAAAATGAACAAACTGCATAATGAAGGTTCACGCAAATGTGGAGGATGTCGAAGATTATGCGGGGACGTCAGGAATCCTTGATTCTTGAAACCCTCGCATACCATCAAGACATGTGTCTTGTCTAAACATGTCAAATTTTGACCTAACCCCTAACGCCTAAGCCATTGACCCTTAAAGCCTTAATCCCTAATCTCTAAACTCTTAAGCCCTCAACCTTAGTTAATCACTAATTCATTAACACAAAAGTCATAAATCCCTTAACCCCCAAGCCAACAACCCTTAAACACTTAAACCCTAATCCCTAATCCCTTAATCCATAAACCCCTATGCCCTAAGAACTTAAACTTTAATCCCCTAGACCATAATACCTAAGTCATTAATCATTAAACTACCTAACCCATAAGCACCAAATCCCTTATCTCTTGACCCTTAATCCCCTAAACCATAACCCCTAATTCCTTAAACCTTAATCCATGTACCCCAAATCCCTAATTAATTCCATAATCCTCAAAGCCCCTATCCACTTATAAACCCCTAATACGTCAACTAATTAACTATTTAGGCACATATGGTGCTAAACCCCATTCATTGCTCATTGTGCGATATTGGTGGATGACATTGGTGATGGGCATGTTGGAAGATTTTCCATGACATTTCAAGAGAGTTTCGACAAGCATTCTGTAGATGTCAATGACAGATGATGACAATGAGACTACATCATGAACGTTGATGCAAACATGGACGATCTCAAATATTATGTGGGGACATCAGGTATTCTTGAGCCTTGAAACCCTCGCATACTATCAAGGCATGGATCTAGTTTAACCGTGTCAAATTTCAATGCATATAGGAATAGTTTGAAGAAATTTCAAAGTTGGCCCCATTCACTGCTCACCATGCAACATTGGTGGATGACATTGGTGATTGGCCAGTTGGAAGAGGTTCCATGAAATTTCAAGAGAGTTCCTACAAATCCCTAACTCCCCTAACCCCTGATCCATTGACCCTTAAATCCTTAATCCCTAATCCCTAATTAACCCTTAATCCCTCAAGCTTAGTTAATCACTAATACCTTAACAAAAAATCCCTAAATCCCCTAACCCCTAAGCCATCAACCCTTGAAAACTTAACACTAATCACTAATCCCTTAATCCATAAACCCCTATGCCCTAAGCACTTAAACATTAATCCCTTAGCCCATAATCCCTAAGCCATTAACCATTAAACTACCTAACCCACAAGCGCCAAATCCCTTAGCTCTTGACCCTTAATATGTTAAACCCTAACCCATAATCCATTAACCCTTAATCCTCATACCCCAAATCCCTAAATCCCATAATCCTCAAATCCCCTATCCACTTAACCCCCAACACTTCAACTAATTAACTATTTAGGCTAATTTGGATACATCTGGCGCTACTTCTGGTGCAATTTATGGCGGTAACTGGGGTGCTAAATCAGGTGCTAAAAGGGGTGTTATTTTTGGCGGTAACTGGGGTGCTAAATCATGTGCTAAAAGGGGCGTTATTTCTAGCGCTAAAGGGGGCGTTATTTCTGATGCTAAAGGGGGAGCTATTTCCGATGCTAAATGGGGTGCAATTTGCGGCACTATTAGCACGTAATTTAGTGCCTAAATTTTGTGGTCGGCACAAAAAACACCATAAATAGCTCCATCCCGATAAATAGCGCCTTTTTTCAAAAAATGAAGAAAAATACACTAAAACCAACTTTGGAAGAAAAAAAGGGAGCAAAAATGGGAGCAAATCACATGGATTTGTTGTAGTGTGATGCGAAGTGGCTAAACCATCGGGGAATAAAAGAAGAAGTTATATTCTACATAATATTGATGATATTAAAAATATTATTCAAGATAAATTTAAGGAGAATCTATGGTGTGATACATAATTAGGGGATAAAAGAAAATTAAGATATTATAAGGAGGTGGTTAACCCTAATCTTTGTTTTGACTAGCATTAATAAGAGAATCAATATCACCAAAAATAGAACTAATTCTGATGAGCTACATATTGAGACTCAAAGTTGGACAATCCTATGGCATGAATGAAAGAATATGTCACCTCTATGACACGAAGATGGTTGAAGATGAAAATAATGTTTTCTGGAGCGCCCCACATATGCCCAAATTAGGTGTCAATTTAAAAATATATGTCATAATACCGACCTTCCTAAACTTCTAAGTCATCAAAACTATAGTGATCTTGGAACACTTATCTTAATTCTTTTTGAGCATCAAAATAACATTATAAAAAAATCTAAGTAATCTATTACCTTTCATAAGGTCCAATAGACCATAAATAAAATATCTCTATATATATTAAAAGTTAAAAAATCTTGTGTTTCAAATATTAATTCATCTTACCTCTATATTTATGGTGGATGTAAGAAGATAAGTAATTAAAAGTTGAAACTTTTTAGATTAAAAAAAATTGAAAAAAAATACACCCATACAAATTTAAGGCTTATAGTTTATTTTTATGTATGAAATTAAAACATGTTATTTAAAAAAAATACATAATGTTTTTGCTAAAATATTGAAGGATGAATATCATAGGATATTTTGTTTAAGGGAAACTTTACACCTTATGAAATATCAAAAAATTATTTTAAATAATAAAATTTTATTTATACATAAAAATATTGTCTAATATAGATATATTAAATTATATTCACATAAACTAATTAATATTTTTTTCATTTAAATAAATAAATATTTAGAATAGCTGAGATTCATCTATACATAAAAATATTAAATTATTAAAATTATATTCACTTAAACTAAATTAATAAATTTATATAAATTTTTGTATTGGACAAAATAATTATTTTAAATAATTAACATTTATGTATACATAAAACTATTAAAATATTAAAATTATATTTATTTATTTTTCACGAGAAATTTCGCGAGAAAATGTGAGCACGTCTTACCATCTATACTATCCCATTGAAAAAATAATAATTTTTTTTACCAGCGTGCATTAACTATGATTTTAACGTGTCTTTCATGACCATGACCATGACCAGGTGTGTGGAATGTTAGGCGTGTGGAATGTTGGGTTGACATAAAACATGGTGTTGACTAAATGTGCTTTCCGCATGACAGACAGATTTGGAGTTAGAAACTGTTTTATGGTTCATGAGAAGAGTCAACATGTTTTTGGAATATTGACAAACTTTGTAAAAGACATTTATAGATATTTCATTTGTATGAATTCTATTTTAATTTGATATCCAAAAGTCCTTCCGCGCATATGGGAATCTTTTAGGCAAGATGTAGTACACAAAACCACCACCTCAAAAACGCAAAACTCAAACCCATAATCTCTCCAATGTGAACACGTCTTACCATCTCTACTATCCCATTCTTACATCCACTTGGTGTTGACGAAATGTATTGTTCGGCTCCAATGTGAACACGTCTTACCATCTCTACTATCCCATTCTTACATCCACTTGGCGTTGACTAAATGTAGTTTTCGGATGGTGGACCAGATTTGGTGTTAGAGACTCTTTTATAGTTCATGGAAAAAGTCAACATGTTTTTGGAATCTTGACAGAAACTTTGCCTTCCGCGCATATGGACATCTTCTCGGCCAGATGTAGTACACAAAATCCATACGCACTCAACACGGTGTCTGTCTATATATACGCATCTTATCTGCTGGCCTGCAGCAAAGAATCACATCCGTATCCGTTTCCGCAGATATTCAGTTGCAGAAGTGTACTAACTACTCATCCGACTTCAAATCCTCTCACCGTCACACTCCCCTCTTTTAAAGACTTCAACATCCACAAATTTTCCGACATGGCTAAACCCTCGCCAAATAAAACCGACCACGGCAGACCCGAAAACCGTTCATTGAAATCACGGCAGTTCAAGGGAATCCGGATGAGAAAATGGGGGAAATGGGTGTCGGAAATTCGAATGCCCAATTCCACTGGCAGAATTTGGCTGGGATCCTACGACACCCCGGAAAAGGCTGCCCGCGCCTACGACTTTGCCGTATATTGCCTGAGAGGATCCAAGGCCAAGTTCAATTTTCCCTACTCCCAGCCGGAATTTGCTAGCGCTTCTTCTCTATCTCCGCCGCAAATTCAAGCCGCCGCCGCAAAGTTCGCCGCAGAAGAATTCCAGCTGCCTTTGGAAAAGGAAGCCGCGTCCTCTTCCACCTGTTCGAAAGCAGAATCCGGCATTGAAGGCCACGAGATTTTGGTGGAGCGGGATCCGGCATTTTGGGATTCAGATCTTGAAGATATGGACAGTCGCGAATCTATAACCTAAGACGATTTTCCTCCCTTAGATGTGTCTATGGATTTTAGGGTTCTGTTATAATGATTTTAACAACAGATAGTTTTACACATAGTTTTTACACATAGTTTTACACAGAATCATTATAATATTTTAACTTATGTGATTGGTGCATTGATGCGCCTTTTCCACAAATCAGAAAATAGGGCCAGTCACAACTCTTCATTTTTATCATTAATATATAATGATATATTGTTTTGAAAATATACAATTTTACACAATTACCTTAGTGCCATGAATATACAATTTTACACAATTACCTTAGTGCCATGAATTATTGTACTGCCTCCCAGGCAGTATACATAGTGATGAGTTGGGGTTGACTTTTCTATTAATTTGGTCTGATTTTAAAATTTTTGTAAAAATCTTAATGTATAACATAAGAAACTAAAATTCTTCTTTTTTAATATATAAAAAAATTGAATTTTCTTACTTTTCATTGGCTGATAACTTTATAGTGTTATTGCAGCCTTCACGTATTTCGAGATAAAAATTAACTCAATAACATTACAAACTACAAACTGGGTGAGTTAAATTTCTATTTTATATTATTTATATTTAATACTTTGTCAGCCTCACTGCACAGATTGGTCTTGGTCTGCAAATATTTATATTCAAATCACGGTACAGCGGGCAGCGTGGGGAGGCAGGCAGTACACACAGCCACGCTGCCCTTGTTTTATTACCATGAATATACAGATGTTATAATGATTTTAACAACAGATGGTTTTACACAATTACTTTAGTGGTGAGGGTGAGTAATATTATTTGTAGCATGGCGGTCTTTGAGCAAAGTTGTATATATCTTTAATTAAGTTTATATAGTTCTTGTACTTTATTTGAATTTTTATTTTAATTAATGGTTTTTCGTGTACAGTGTTAGGGTTTTTTAGATTTAATTTTATTTAAAAAATTTTAATAAATTTTTTAATACATAAATCAAAATTATTTTTATTATTTTTTAATTTTTATTTTATTATATTGATTATTAATAGTTATTTATTAAAACATAGATTGGAGTAATGTTAAAGAAAATTGTTTTTTTTTTAGAGTTTTCTAAGTTTATAAATTACAAGTTTAGTTTTGATTCGGTTCATAGTTATTGTGGCTAACAATTGATCTATCTTTCATTTGGATATTTTAAGGAAGAGGGAAGATATCACAAAATTTTCTAATAAAAATAAATTGATTTTGCATGATTTATTGACATTATGTAATTAACTAGTCATAATAGCTTTCATTATATTGTGGTCCATTTTGTAGCTATGATGTAGTGTTTTTGTTTCATTTCTATGTTATCATATTGTGGTTCATTCTCTAACATTTGATAAGAAACATGTATACATGGATTTTTTCTTTCATGATTTATTTCCCAATCTTTTTAAGGATAAACTCTCAAACCAATTACATTACTATAACAAATTTACTACAAAAGAGTTGAAGAAGAAACACAACAATGAAGTTCACATGAACACAATCATAATACACACCAAAAACATTGTTTATTCCACTGAGCTCAACATGAATTTATACATAGAGGTCTTTCACTAAAGATAGATACATTGTCCCATCAAAACTTTGAGCCAACAACAACTTGACTCCATATTCTAATCTAGGAGAAAATCTTGTTGGAGAGAATCTCTCATATCAAACTAAGATTCAACAAACTTAACCATAATAGAAATTGCATATCTACATAGATAACTTGAAATACTCATTGGACACACCAATAATGAACTCTAGAAAAAATAATAATTTCTCCAACTAGCACTAGACTCACATTTCCTAACACTCCCTCTTGAGGATAGTGCTAGGTACACACAAACCAAGTCCAATCCTATAATATTCAAATTTTGGCTTAGGTAAGGCTTTCATGAGTATATCAGAGGCATTATCTTCAATAGAACAATACTCCATGTAAATGTCTTTCTTGTTGATCAAGTCTCTAATGAAATGTTACACAGACTCAGTGTGTTTTGACCTGTCATGAAACATGGGATTGTTTTCCAATTTCACACATCATTGATTATGTAACATACCCAGTCTCCCACTAAGTCTTGTTACCACCTTACACATGCTTTGATACGAATTTGTAGCATCCCCAACCACCCAGGTTGAGCCATGCTACTTCATAAAACACTTTGACAAAGTTCTAATACCATAATGTAACATCCCCATCCACCCCAGGTTGGGCCACGTCACACGACCTCAATTTCAAGTGCACTAAGTAAACCAAATTGTAGCATTCCCAACATACCACTAAGCAATGTTACTCTAGAAGTACATTGCGCAGAATCTACTTTAAACTTAATCTACACAATATCACTTGAAGTAATGCGCTCGACCCAATCCAGAGTCGCACCACACAACTTATAATAGCGGAAGCAACATTCTCTTTTTAATACAAACTTAGCAGTGGAAGTAACTCAAAACTTCACACACCATCGTATTGTTCACATAGTACAACAACGCGCACAACCATCTAGGTGTCATGCGCCAACTCATATTTCATTGTGCATGGAATGTAATTCTTTGTCTGCACACAAAAATTCCAGCATCTTGGTGTACACATGTTACCATCCTGCGCACTTGACCACTCAATCCTCTTATTGACGACCCATAACCAAAATTACAATGTTATCCTAGAATGAAAGGCTATTATCAATTGACATACTCATGCACAACTACAATATAGGCTATAAGAATAATACTTACATATGCAAGCAACATTAAACAAAATAACAACAAATACTTATATGCAACAA
>JASDQU011404870.1:49822-63608 GCA_032191745.1 Picea mariana | reverse complement strand
TCTAAATCATGTGCAAATGATATAATCTTAATCACTATTATCCATATCTTGTCTCTTCCAAAAAGATAAAAGACGTAACAATTGTTAATTCAGTTTGTGAATGACAGGTTTATCTTCTTCATAAATTGAATTGTTATATATAAGTTTTTGCATTACAGGTTTCCCTTATTGCAGGAGTTTATAATCATAAGATTGTTATGATTTTCTTTTATGTCTTGTTTGTCCTGTAAAACACTTCAAGGAGCAGCACATCCAATCATTTACGAAAAGCTTACAGACCAACCGGTGCGACTTTCCTCCTCCGACCAGCTTAGAAGTCATCATACACAGGGCAGACTTGGAGCATTTCCAGGTCAATTAGTCTGTTGTTTACTGTTTTCATTAAGTAGTTTAATTCATATATAATCTTAATTAGATTTATATTAGATCTATTAATTTCAGTAAATATATTAGATTGTTTAATTTCAGTAATGTTTATTTCTTTTTCATAAAATATAAAAATCAAAAAGAGATTCTTAGCTGTCTTAGGGAAGAAAATACATGAGTTTCACAGGTTTTAATTAAATCTGTTGATTGTTTATAGTGTACATTTGTGAATAAGTAATATTGCAGCTGATAATTAGATAGTTGATTTGAGTTATTATAATAGTAATTAGTGGATTGTATGTAATAGTTAGAATAGTTGCATTTAGTTTTAGTTTAATTTCAATTTGTTTTATTAGTTTAATTTAGTTTAGTTTGCTTAGATTACTTAGCTCAGATCATTTTTCTCTTTCGTTTTCATAGAAGACCTTAGAACAGCCAATGGAGCCATTAAACTCGTCAGGGTGGTTCATTCCAAATGGCTTGGGTTATTTAGACAACCCTGGACCGGTTCCACTCTCCCAGTTGACGGACGATCAATTTCGCCCATAAACAAATGGCGCTAGAAGGAGGGCCTGAACTTAATTAACGGCACGAGGTGGTCGCAAGACTCCTCCTCCACATAATCGCACAACTATAGTGACTAGAATTCGTTCACAAGATAATATCCCCCCTCAAACAGCAACTACTTCAACCAAAGATCCGCAGATCACAGTTGAGCCAGCAACCCTTAATCCTGTAGGTGGTGATCTCCAAGAGATCGTTCTTCAATCTCTTATCAAGACACATAGTGCCTTAGCCAGTCTTAGGTGACCAAACTGCCCATGGGGTCAACCTTTAGACTTCTCTGATATCAGAGAATAGTTAGGTGATATTAATCCCACTGTGAATCCTAAAGATCCAGACATAAATCCTCCTGCTGGAGGATATGGGATACCTCCTTCACCACCTCCCTCATCTCCTTCCTCTTTTGGGGGAGATTCCTCTTCTGACAAAGGCAACTCACCTTATCAGCCTTCCACACCTACTACCCCAATGGAAAATCAGAACAACCCTGCTAGACCCTGGTTGGACCAGGATGTTGTAGCTGTACCAGGAGCCCAGCACCCTTTACCTAAGCACCCAGAGAAATGGCTTCCTAAGTTTGATCCCGATTCAAAACAGATAGTTGAAGATCATATCAAAATTTTTATGTTAGCCATCAGAATCCGTAACATTGAACATGAAGATGTTGTCTGTAGGTTGTTCCCTTACAACTTTGAGGGTAATGTGTCCACTTGGTACTTTGCCCAATAGCTTCATACTATAGTGTCTTGGGAAAAGTTTGAGTCATGTTTTTTAGAAAAAATTAGAGATGGTAAACCTCCATAAGTCTTAGTCATGGACCTTTCGAGCTTAAAAATGAACCCGAAAGAAAAAGTTAAAGATTTTAATCAAAGACTTTTAACACTTAAAAATCGAATCCCTGCAGACTCTATGCCTACTAAGAGTCTTGTAATAGCTTACTATACTAAAGCTCTACATCAAAGTATAGCTATTTGGGTGAAATGTTCTGAAAAGGCAATGATTTTAGAAGCCTTTGAAGAGGCTACTCAGATTGAAAAAGATATACTTAGCCTTAAGGACTCTTCTAGCAATGAGACTGAGACTGTTTCTTCTTCCAAAAAGAAGATTGAAATTCTTCCTAGACCTACACAAAACAAAACACAACCCGAAAATTTTGATTTGGAAAATTTAACCAAAGTTGTACAAAAATTATCTAATCAAGTTGTAGATTTAAAAAGGTCTACTGAAGAAGCCTCTTCGAGTAAAGGACCCTACAAACCTCCTTTCCAAAATCCTTTTCCCACCAACCGACCTAATCAAAACCCCAAAGGCTTGAACCTAGAAAGTTTGCAATATGCTCTTCAGACAATTCTAGAGGCCCAAGATGACTTGATACCTCCTAAAATCCCTCAAGAGGAAGTCGAGCAGGAAACAACTCAATAAGAAGAGTCTTCTCCTAATATCTTTGGACACTTCTTGGATAGTATCTTCCAAGCTAACTTCGAGACTGTTCACCCTTACAACACTAGGAGTAAGACGAAAAACCAACCTCTTGCCGAGAACACTACAACTTTACCCCCAAAGCCATCTAAATCAGCAGAAGCTAAAAAAAGTAATGTTGGCCCTAAATTAGATTATGATGTTGTTGAAGATCTTAAAAAATTAAGGACTAACATTTCTATTTACGATTTGTTGAAATTTCCATTTTTGTTATAGAATATGTTGCAAAATATTTTGGACAATGGAAAGAATGGTAATTCAAATGGTAATAAGGTTGTGCAAAGCAAAGCTCAGCAGAAGACTTCCACAAAAAATAATCCTGATCCTCAAGATAAAGGAAGCCTTCCTATAACTCCCGTAAATAGTGTAAATAATAAGGTAAATAATATGAATAATGTAGATAAAGTAGCATTAGAAAATGCGAGTAAGAAACCACAATCTACAACTCTAAGTACTCGCAAGAATGTACCTCCTTTTCTTTTAACTTTCGAAATCTTCAACAGAAATGTGCATAATTGTATGGTTGACTTAGGAGCATTGTCAAATGTGATGCCTTGGTCAGTTTGTCAAAAGATTAATGCTGAAGTAGAACCATCTTCTTTGAAAATCATACAACTTGATCGAATAGATGTTAAAGTTATAGGCGAACTGAAAAATGTATTGATTAGATTATCGTCTAACCCAAAATTTCATCAGGTTATTGATATAATTGTGGTGGATATTCTAGAAGTGTATGGCATGTTTTTGAGCAGGGATTGGTCAGAGCAGCTACATGGTTACTTCGCGATGGACTGGTCTCACTTATGGCTTCCAGAAAACGGTAAGCCCAACAAAATTAGGGTGAATCGTGAGCGTTACCTCAAGTTCACGGTAATAGACTTGAATGACCCTAACGAACCATACACACCTCCAGTGGATTCACCTGAAGTCCAAGGGATGGACACCTTCTTCAAAAATTTCATGGCTAAAGTTTCACCTATCAACAATTCACAACAGCAATCCGAGATCAAAGAATGTACGCGACCAACAGCTTCTATCCAACAGTCCTGTGAGCCCGATGGAAATCAAATTTGGTCTTTATATTTCGACGGCTCCAAGTCTAAAGAAGGAGCTGGTGATGGTTGCATCGTTATCGATCCAGCAGGTAACAAAACATTATTGGCTTGTAGATTAGAATTTGAATGTACTAACAATATTGCAGAATATGAGGCTTTATTACAAGGTCTCAGAAAAGACTTGGACATGCACATTCAAAATCTAATTGTATTCGGCGACTCTGAGATAGTGGTCAGGCAGGTAAGAGATTCTATACACTATCTTTCCCCTCATCTCAAATCTTACCAGTCTGAGGTATGGAGTGTAATGAACAAATTTTCTTCTTTTAATATAAATTCCATTACTAGATTAAACAATGCCGAAGCAGATTTACTAGCTAATGTTGCCTCTAAACTTCTTCCTGCAGAAGGCTTATCCCCAAAAGAATTCTCCATGGAGCTATTGTTTCGACCATTCGTTCCTGACAATATCACAAACTGGAGAGTATTTAACGATGATCAGTAGATCATTAACTTTCTGCACATGGAAGAAACCTTCCAAGGCGTTGTGATAGATGAACAAATGCACGACGACAATTTGCACAACTTTACGGTAATACCTAATCCGAAATCTCCTGAGGCTCTATCGGACATGGTAAATTCCATACCCAAATATATTGTTAGACTAGAAAAGTTTTATCATTTTGAAGATAAATTTAAAAAGACGGTCAATTGTAAAACCAACAGTTCCTCATTGTCTTATGAAAAAGTCAATTTAGGAACTAGTGAAAATCCTCAGTGTATCAACTTAGGCTTGGGATGTTCTAGACAAGAAAAAGCTGCTTTTGTGAAATTATTTAAAGAATTCAAGGATGTCTTTGCTTGGACTTACGATGATCTTAAAACGTTCGATCCTAATATTATACAGCATGTCATCCCAATGAAGCCCCAAACCTTACCCTTCCAACAGAAACTAAGGAAAATGCATCCTAAACTAGAACCGACCGTACAAAAAGAATTGAATAAACTCCTTAGTGCTAAAATAATTTTTCCTATTAGACACACTCAATGGGTGTCCAACCTCGTCCCAGTACGGAAGAAGAACAGGGAAATTCGACTTTGTGTCAATTTCCGAAACCTAAACAAAGTGTCTGACAAAGATAATTATCCTGTCCCTCCCATGGAACAGATTCTTCAACAAGTATCTGGTTCCGAGAGGCTATCCTTACTAGATGGTTTCTTTGGATATAACCAAGTCTTCATGTCTCCGTCAGATCAATTAAAAACTACCTTCCGTACCCCGTGGGGCAATTATGCTTATCGCAAAATGATTTTTGGATTGATTAATGCTGGTGCTACCTTTCAGAAAGCAATGGACATTTCTTTTAGAGGCTTAATCAATCACTCTGTAGTAGTCTACTTAGATGATGTGACCATTTATTCTAAAAACAAAGACGATCATCTAGCTCACTTACGAGCCGTTCTACTACGATGTTGTAAATACGGCATCTCCTTGAACCCCAAGAAGTCCATCTTTGCAGTAGAACGGGGTAAATTACTAGGATTCATTGTGTCTAGTGATGAAATGATTATTGACCCTGAGAAGACCCAAGTCATCGCTAAACTTCCCCCGCCTACCTCCAAAAAATCCATGCAGTCTTTCTTAGGCCAGATTAATTTTGTGAGAAGATTCGTCCCCAGTTTCTCCGAAATGGTGAGGCCTCTCCAGAACCTGATTAAGAAAGACACCCAATATCACTGGGGACCTACAGAATACCAAGATTTCAACGCTATAAAGAATGCCATAATAGACGCTCGGTCTCTCATGAGCCCTGATTTCTCTCAAGACTGTACACTATATACTTTTTCCTCTGATTGTTCCTATGCCGCGGTCCTAACTCAGAAGAATTTCGAAAAAAACGAAGTACCCATCGCCTTTATGAGCTCTTCTTTCAAAGGTGCTGAACTTAACTACCTAGCGGTCGATCGGCAAGCCTACGTTGTCTTCAAGGTAGTTAAGCATTTCCGGTCATATCTTTTGAAGTCAAGGATGAAGGTCATTGTCCCCTACCCTGTCGTAAGGAACTTGTTAGTGAAAAAGGAGTTAGGAGAGAAAAGAGCCAACTGGGTCACCTCCTTGCAGGAGTATGACCTAGAGATTACCTCAGCATAGATTGTGAGAGGCCAAGGATTGTGTAAGTTGGTTGTTGATTCAGAAACCAAACAGTAAGAAGATAGTGATACGTCAGACCTAGAACAATGCGATCAGAATTTGATTTGTTGCACACAAAGCCTCGTAAGTCCTTGGTATGATGATATTAGATTCTGTCTTGAACATGGATCAGCACCCCGTCACCTTAACCCTACCAAGAGAAGAGATTTGAGACTAAAGTCCGCCTCCTTTCACCTGGTTAATGGTATACTGTTTCGTCAGAATTTTGACGGCGTACTGATGCGTTGTCTTGAAAAGGATGAAGCAGAAAGAGTCTTGCTTGAGTTGCATGCACGAGAAGCTGGTGGTCACTTCGGTGGTGACACCACTACTCATAAGGTTTTAAGAGCCGGTTATTACTGGCCAACACTTTTTAGGGACGCCCATGCCTTATGTTGTAAATGTATCATTTGTCAGAAAGCATCAGGGCGTTTGAAAAAACGAGCCTTCCCCTTGCAACCTGTCACAATCGATTCTCTTTTCCAACAATGGGGCCTTGATACATTGGTCCTATTAACCCTCCATCCTCATAACAGCACAAGTACATTGTGACAGCCACTGATTACTTTACTCGATGGTCCGAAGCTGCCGCGCTAAGAACTGTTAACACAAGTCAGGTGATCGCTTTTCTAAACTCGAATATCATAACCCGTTTTGGCATCCCTGATTGTCTAGTCTTTGATAACGCTTCATACTTTTCTTCTCTTGAGATGAGTGAGTTTGCCTTAGAGAAGGGAATAAAGATGAAGTATTCTGCTAGTTACTATCCCCAGGGCAACGGCCTAGCAGAATCAACAAACAATAACTTGATCAAGATTATCAAGAGAATTGTGGTTGAAAATCACAAGAACTGGCACAACGCACTGCTGAATGCACTGTGGGCTGATAGGGTAACACCCAAATCTGCTATAGGTAATTCCCCCTTTTTTCTCGTTTATGGCAGAGAAGCCATTCTTCCACCTCACATTCTTCTTCCTTTGCTTCAATTGTCACAAAAGGTTCAAGAAGAAGATTGTCCCCCTTTAGAAAGCCGTATTAACGCTTTGATGAAGTTAGAAGAAGTAAGAACCCAAGCTAAGCATAAGTTAGATCAACATCAACAATTGATTAAAAGCTGGTTCGATTCTAATTCTGCTTCTGATAGGATTTTTGAAGTAGGCGATCTCGTCTTAAAGTGGGACAAACCACACGAAGGGAAGGGTGAACACACCAAGTTTCAAAATTTGTGGCTTGGGCCATTTTTTATTGCTGAAAAGTTGGGTCCTAGTTCCTTTCAATTGAATAATCTTGAAGGGCAGCTTGACACCTACCCGGTGAATGGCCAAGCCCTGAAAAGATACTTTGCATGATTACTGTCTTTGTATATTATGTAAATATTTCCTTTTGTCTTTATTTTTGCCTTTGTTTTCGTTTTTTATTTTGATTTGAATGATCAGTTTTGTGTGTTTTTGAAACATATGCATGTCTGTGTACTGAGCTATTTAGATAAAGACCATAAGAAAATCTCTTCGCTGAAATAACTTCTGAAAGGTTGTATGAACATCAATGACATATTTATGAAACTGATATTTATGTTGGAAAATTTTGTTGTTTGAAAGAAGTTTACTAATTTCAATCTCGGAGTGAAGTTTGTCATGATCATCTATTATCTTTTTACGCTGTCCCTTTTCCGTAAAGGAATGACTCAAATGGATGTCTCCCTGTCAAATTAAGTTTTTTTAGAAATAAAACATTTCTGGTGCTGAATAAAGGACAGTATCAAAAATTTATGATGAGGTCTAAAAAATATGATAAAAATATCAAGATTTTTCAGCGTCACCCCGCTCAGCTATCCATAAAAGAAAAACAAAATAAAAATGTCAATAAGAGCTGTGGGAAGTGTTGTAAACCCACCGGGATACTGAATAGGTCCGCTAGCAGCGGGTAAATGCAAGCATGGCACCAAGACAACTTCGTCAGGGTACTGAACAGGCCCGCTAGCAGCGAAGCAATGTCGGGTAAATGAAAATCTGAAAAATTATAAGAAACCTCTTTTAAGTCCTTTATTCTGATCTAGAGCTTCTTGACAGGATACAGACGTCCGAGTGGGTTAAATGGCAACCCTGTCGAGGCTATAGACGCCTGCTGGCAGCAGTGGCCATGCCAACAGTATTGAAGATCTTATCATTAATATCGTGACTTACTGATCTTAAGACTGTTATTGGTTTTCATCTTTTAAAACATCGCTGGAAAAGATAGTAAATGATGATGTTTGTACGATTTTCTGATGGTTGTTTTTGAGTTGAATTTTTTCTTTCTACCCTAATCTAAATTTGTTTCTTTCGACAGAGATAACTGCTTCTCCCAGTATGTTGCCATTGTTGGCAGCCAATTCAATTTTTTCAATTGCCCTAAAAGTTGCCTACACCTATGTCTCTTGAGCTTCAAATTTTTGTTGCATTTTACAAAAAGACGATATTTTCATTTCAAGCGACATTTGCGAATTGGTTTTAATTTAGTTTTCATGACTGAAAGCGTGAAAAATCACCCATCGTTATGTGGACTGTCATGATCTTCTCATTGATATTCTGATTGGTACTTACCTCTGGTTTATTTTTCGAACTATGTCCATTCGCCTATCTTTACTTTGATTGCGCAACTTGATTTTTGTTTAATTGATAAGGCATTGAGCATGTCGATTGATGAATTATACTTGATTATATAGAGGTCATGGTGAATTAAAGGTTTTTATATGGTATGATCCTTATTACTATAAGCTCTTGATTTATCGATTTTGTGAAATTTCTTGTTGCAATGTTTATAAACTTTGACTATGTAACAAACGCATGAGTTTGGTGTCATATTGAATGGCAAGGTTTGAATATAACATGGCGCGTTGGTGAAACATTTCAATTTTACTTTGTCTTGAATTATACACATGGCTCATTAATATGATATATGGTTTTGGATTTTACATTGAGTAATGGCACGTTGATATGATTATCCACTGCTCGAAATTCGGTTTGGCCGATTAGTATGGTTTAAACGATATGATGAGTGATTGAACAACACTGTACTGTGCCATTAATGTTGTGCATGTCAATGAACTAACCCACCACCTTCGCACGTGCATATTGATTTGCCTCCCCTTTGAACGCTTGCAGCTGTTAGTCCTATCGATTTTTACTCCTATGTATTGTTATGTTCAATCCAAACCCTACCATGCACCCGCACCATGGCTCCAGTCGTGAGGGCTGAACCCAATGGTTGCCAGACATTGTTGATGTTTGATGGTGCTTACAGTGACCTGGAAGAATTCGGATGGCTCCCGTTCATACGAAAGTTTGATGGTTATAACCCTAACGTGGCTCGACAATTTGCATTAACCTTCGATGGTTGTCGAGCCAAGGTTGGGGATGTGCAGTTGGAAATTGATGAACAATTTCTCAGTCTAGCTACTGGTCTGCCTGCTGTTGGATAGAGTTGGTCGAAAAATTGTAAAGTAGAAGATGTTCTGTTGACATTGCTCTTCTAGTCACGAACAGTGAGCTCTTGTGACAAGGGTTTCCCTGCAAATATGCTAAAGCAGCGCTGGCATGACTTGCTCATGGTAACCAAGCAGTTCATTACTTGCGAGGGTAGGTATGGTTTCGTGTTCTTGTATCACCTTTGACTACTAATGGTTTTCATGGGTTATGAGCTTAACATGCCATTCTACCTGCATAGGAGTCTATTTAAAATGTCCAAAAGGTACAAACGAAACCAGGCCGACAACAACCTATTTCATTTTGGGTTAATTAAAATGCTTGTGGTCTGTCATTTAGGGTTACGTCGGGACTGTTGGAATGATTTCCTTCAATGCAATATGTTTAAGGAATCGAACCCACCACAGGTTGATAAACCTGTGGTGAGCGAGAGAAAGTTAGTACCCCCTGTCCCTTATAGTGCTCTGCTACCCAAACCACTACCTGAGCCACCTATTGATCTACCCAATTCTGTGACCACAGATGTGGAAAATGTTAAACCCGTGATTAAAAAGCCCAAGACCAAACCTAATGCAAATTCTAAAGGCAAGAAGAACGCTCGATTAATATCTTGCATGGCAAGAAACAAACCTAAAATCCCTGTCAACCCTGACCCTATCGTGGTAAGTGAACATTCTGACTCAGAGATTGGGTGCTACCTAGCAAGCGAATATCCCTATTCCGGAGGCCTGTGTGATAAACCTGCATATGATTTTGTGAAGAACCTACCACCTTGTTTGAAAAATGATCTGAATTATCTCGGCATCAAAATGCCCTGTGAAACCCCTGGTGACTCGTCGAAACCCCCTCCTATTCCATCTCAACTAGCATCTCCACAGTGTGATCAGTGTGGCGTATGGTTAGAAAGGTATTACCTCGATGTTCCAATGTTGCAGTCTAGAATTCATGCTCTAGAGGATCAAGTTGCAAGGCTATCTATTCAACAGGTTAAAATGCCATCCACTGATAAGAAGCAGCGAACAACTGGTTCGATTTTGTTCAAGAACGTGGAGTCGACAACAGCATTCATCAATTCAAAATTGGCATAGCTAGATCAACCTCACTGGTATGACTTTCACCTATTTATATGACAAATTCATGAACTCTGTTTATATCGTGGATCTGCTCTATTGCATAAGCATGCACTTTTGTATATAATTTGGTTTTGATAAATCAATTTTCATTGTTGTTTAAATTTTGATTGGATTTGGCTTTGATTCGATGGATCGTCGGATAGATTTGATTTGTTTTAAATTGGTTTCAATCGAATGCTCTGTTGATAATAGAAGGTGTTAATATTTTCTAAACACATGTTGTTGTTGGTATTCCAATTCTGAACACAGTCAATATCTCATTTCAAATTGGTTATATGCTATGTGATATTGTTGGCAATTATGGTTAACTGTTGTGATTGTATATTTTCTAACCAATTTGAATACCATCCTTTTGTTGCATGAACGAATTGAGAATAGATATGAATTGTAGTTGTTATACCCAACCAAATCGATTCGAACTGTGTTTATCAGATTGCAATAAATATATTGTTTGAATTTGATTCTGCCCAGGATTACAATTTGTTTCTATAATTAACTCAGTGAAGATTTGTGTCAATTATTTCCCAGTTCATGGATTCTGTTGATTTTATCACGCCCCTATCTTTTGACTGTGTTGTGATCAATCACGAGACTCGTTGGGTCGATATTCATTGAGTATTATTTCATTCGATTACAATTGAAACAATTTACCTATCGTTGCACTTAATTGAATGATATCAATATGTTGATATGACTATAACGAGTCAATGATGGTTATGATCATTATTTTTGTCATATATGTTAACCGTATGACACTCAGCGACCGAAGACTATGGCAAAGTTTGTGGATGCTGTTATGCATGTTTGTTTTGATTATAGTCGTAACAGTTTGATATTTGATTAACACAATGTGAATTTTATGCACAGTCGTAACCAATCAATTGTGATTGTGTTCGATTATAACTATATCGATTTTGGATACGATGCGATTTACTTGTAATTGCATTTGGATACGAAACAGTGTGGTTATTATTCAACCCGATTTAATGGCAGTTTAAAACACAGAGCATTCTTACCCTGTTTCGTTTGAATCATTTTTTGGATTTGTTTTGATTTGAATGATAAATTCATTGGAATTATAGTAATTCGTTTTGAATATTTATTAAAAGAAAATCAAATAGGATTTGATTCTTTTGAAAAGATTTTATTTGATTACTATCTGGTCTTGTGTGCTATTTTAGACTAGCTACAGAATTAGATGATTCTGTAGCTAAGTCTGTAGAATCATTTTCTTTGTGTTTTGTTACTGAAATATCTTTCTAATTGGATATTTGTGTTCTATTGCAGGTAAATTCGAAATTGCAATTGAGTTTATGAGCAGTTAGGGGATGTTTCCAAGATTTCACTTGCATTTCATTTCCTAGTTTAGATGATTTTGGGGATATTTCCCAGATTATGTAAAACTGTTTGATAATTATCCACAGGGATGTTTTACCCTGTGGAGAAACTTATATATACTTATGATTTTTGTAATAAGGTTCATACTCATTCATGGGAGAACAATGATATGGAGTTCTAATACAGACTGGAGTAGAATTGTTGTTTTGTCACAGCTTTAGCTTCTCAATATATCAACATTTTGTTTCATGTTTTGTATATCACTTTGTTTATGGTTTATGACTACTTTAGCTATCTAAATCATGTGCAAATGATATAATTTTAATCACTGTTATCCATATCTTGTCTCTTCCAAAAAGATAAAAGACATAACAATTGTTAATTCAGTTTGTGAATGACAGGTTTATCTTCTTCATAAATTGAATTGTTATATATAAGTTTTTGCATTACAGGTTTCCCTTATTGTAGGAATTTATGATCATAAGATTTTATGATTTTCTTTTATGTCTTGTTTGTCCTATAAAACACTTCAAGGAGCAGCACAGCCAATCGTTTACGAAAATCTTACGGACCAACCGGTGTGATTTTCCTCCTCCGACCAGCTTAGAAGTCATCATACACAGGGCAGCCTTGGAGCGTTTCCAGGTCAATTAGTTTGTTGTTTACTGTTTTCATTAAGTAGTTTAATTCAGATATAATATTAATTAGATTTATATTAGATCGTTTAATTTAAGTAAATATATTCGATTGTTTAATTTCAGTAATGTTTATTTCTTTTTCATAAAATATAAAAATCAAAAAGAGATTCTTAGCTCTCTTAGGGAAGAAAATACATGAGATTCGCAGGTTTTAATTAAATCTGTTGATTGTTTATAGTGTACATTTGTGAATAAGTAATATTGCAGCTGATAATTAGATAGTTGATTTGAGTTATTATAATAGTAATTAGTGGATTGTATGTAATAGTTAGAATAGTTACATTTAGTTTTAGTTTAATTTCAGTTTGTTTTATTAGTTTTATTTAGTTTAGTTTGTTTAGATTACTTAGCTCAAATCATTTTTCTCTTTGGTTTTCATAGAAGACCTTAGAGCGGCCAACGGAGCCGTTAAACTCATCAGGGTGGTTCATTCCAAACGGCTTGGGTTATTTAGACAACCCCGGACCGGTTCCACTCTCCCAGTTGACAGACGGTCAATTTCGCCCGTCAACAAATGGCGCTAGAAGGAGGGCCTGAACTTAATTAACGGCACAAGGTGGTCGCAAGACTCCTCCTCCACCTAATTGCACACCTATAGTGACTAGAAGTAGTTCACAAGATAATATCCCCCCTCAAACAACAACTACTTCAATCGAAGATCCGCAGATCACAGTTGAGCCAGCAACCCTTAATCTTACAGGTGGTGATCTCCAAGAGATCGTTTGTAAATCTCTTATCAAGACACATAGTGCCTTAGCCAGTCTTAGGCGACCAAACCCCCCGTGGGGTCAACCTTTAGACTTCTCTCATATCAGAGAATATTTAGGTGATATTAATTCCACTGTGAATCCTACAGATCCAGACATAAATCCTACTGCCGGAGGATCTGGGATACCTCCTTCACCACCTCCCTCATCTCCTTCCTCTTCTGGGGGAGATTCCTCTTTTGACAAAGGCAACTCACCTTCTCAACCTTCCACACCTACTACCCCAATGGAAAATCAGAACAACCCTGCTAGACCCTAGTTGGACCAGGATGCTGTAGCTGTACCTGGAGCCCAGCACCCTTTACCTAAGCACCCGGAGAAATGGCTTCCTAAGTTTGATATCGATTCAAAATAGATAGCTGAAGATCATATCAAAAAAATTATGTTAGCCATCAGACTCCGTAACGTTGAACATGACGATTTTGTCTATAGGTTGTTCCCTTACATCTTTGAGGGTAATGCGTCCACTTGGTACTTTGCCCAACAACCTCATACTATAGTGTCTTGGGAAAAGTTTGAGTCATGTTTTTTAGAAAAATTTGGAGATGGTAAACCTCTGGAAGTCTTAGTCATGGCCCTTTCGAGCTTAAAAATGAACCCGAAAGAAAAAGTTAAAGATTTTAATCAAAGATTTTTAACACTTAAAAATCGAATCCCTGCAGACTCTATGCCTGTAGTGTCCCCAAGGCCGAGCCCCGTTGCAGATCATGTTATATGCAAAGAATTGTAAA
>JASDQU011404870.1:26518-39373 GCA_032191745.1 Picea mariana | reverse complement strand
ACACTATTTCATATCCAAATGCAATTACAAGTAAATCGTATCGTATAAGATACGATGTAATCAAAATCGATATAATTATAATCAAACACAATCATAATCGATTGGTTACAGTTGTGCATAAAATTCATATTTTGTTTTAATCAAATATCAAACTGCTACGATTATAGTCAAAATGAAACATACATAACAACATCCACTAATCTTTGCCATAGACTTCGATCGCTGAGTGTCACACAGTTAACAGATAGGATCAAATAGCAATCACAACCATCATTGACTCGTTATAGTCATAGCAATAGATTGATATCATTCAATCAAGTGCAAAGATAGGTAACTGTTTCGATTGTATTCAGATGAAATCATACTCAATGAGTATAGACCCAACGAATTTTGTTATTGATCACCACACAGTCAACAGATAGGAGCGTGACAAAATCAACATAATCCATAATATAAACTGGGTAAATAATCAAAACGAATACGGCTGAGTTTAATTATAGAAACAAATCGTGAGACTGGATACAGTTAATTTCATTCCTCAAATCGAATTCAAACGATATATTTGTTGCAATCTGATAACATGGTCAAACAAAACAATCTGAATCGATTTGATTGGGTATAACAGCTACGATTCGTATCTATTCGCAATTTGGTCATGCAATAATAGAATGGTATTCGAATTGGTCAGAAGACATAGAATATACAACCACAACAGTTAACCATAATTGCCAACCATATCGCATAGAATATAACCAATTCTAAATGAGATATTGACTGTGTTCAAAATTGGAATACCAAAACAGCCTTTGTTTAGAAAATATTAACAACTTCGATTATCAACAGAGTATTCGATTGAAGCTAAATTAAAACAAATCAAATCTATCTCACGATCACTCGAATCAAATCCAAATCCAATCAAAACTTAAACGATAATAAAAATTGATTTATCAAAACAAAATTATATACAATAGTGCATGCTTGTGTGACAGAGCAAATCCACGGTGTAAACAGAGTTTACAAGTATGTCATATAAATAGGTGAAAGTCATACCAGTGAGGCTGTTCGAGCTACGCCAATTTTGAATTGACGACTGCTGTAGCCGACTCCACGTTCTTAAACAAAATCGAACCTGTTGTTCGCTGTTTCTTATCAGTGGATGGCATCTTTTCCTTTTGACTGGTGAGCCTTGCAACTTGATCCTCCAGAGCATGAATTCTGGACTGTAGCATTGGCACATCAAGGTAATACCTTTCTAACCATGATCCACACTGATCACATGGTGGAGCAGCTGGTTCGACTAGGGCAGGAGGGGGTTTCGACGAGTCACCAAGGGTTTCACAAGGCATGTTGATGCCTGGATAATTAGGGTCATTTTGCAAGCAAGGTGGTAGGTTCTTCACAAAATCATATGTGGGTTTATCACACAGACCTTCTGAATAGGGATACTCACTTGCCAGGTAACGTTCAACCTCTGAGTCAGAATCTTCACTCACCATAATAGGGTCAGGGTTGACAGGTGCTTTTGGTTTGTTTCTTGCCATGCGAGAGATTAACCGGGTGTTTTTCTTGCCTTTAGAATTGGAAGTGGGTTTAGCTTTAGGCCTTTTAGCCACGGGTTTAGCAGCTTCGACATGTTTGGTCACAGAACCGGGTAGGTCAATAGGAGAATCGGGTAGGGGTTTAGGTAACAGAGCACTGTAAGGCACAGGGGGTACTGATTTGCACTCGCTCACCACAAGTTTGTCAAATTGTGGTGGGCTTGAGTCACCAAAATTATTGCGTTTAAGAAAATCCTCCCAACAGTCTCGGTGCAACCCCAACTTACAAACTATAAGCATTTTAATTAACCCAAAATGAAAAAGACTGTTATCGGACTGGTTCTGTTTGTACCTTATAGACATTTTAAACAGACTCCTATGCAAGTAGTAAGGCATATTAAGCTCATAGCCCATGAAAACCATAAGTAGTCGAAGGTGGTACAAGAAAACGAAACCATACCGGGCCTCGCAGGTAATGAACTGCTTGGTTACCATCAGCAAGTCGTGCCAGCGTTGCTTGAGCATATTTGCAGGCAAACCCTTGTCACAAGAACTCACCCTTCATGACTGGAAGAGTAATTTCCACGGGACATCTTCCACTTTGCAATTTTTTGACCATTTCTGTTCGACAGCAGGTAGAGCGATAGATAAACTGAGAAATTTCTCATCAATTTCTAATTGCACATCCCCAACCTTGGCTCGGCAGCCATCGAAGGTTAATGCAAATTTCCAAGCCACGCTAGGGTTATAGCCATCAAACTTTCATATGAACGGGAGCCATCCGAATTCCTCCAGGTCGCTGTAAGCACCATCGAACATCAACAATGCCTGGCTACCATTGGGTTCAGCCCTTACGACTAGAGCCATGGTGCGGGTGCATGGTAGGGTTTGGATTGAACACAACAATACACAGGGGCAAAAATCATTATGTATAACAGCTACAAGTGCTCAAAGGGGAATGAATTAATGTATGCGTGAAAAGGTGGTGGGATTATCACCACTGTGCAGCATATTAATGGCACAGTACAGTGTTGTTCAATCACTCATCATATCGTTTAAACCATACTAATCGGCCAACCCAAAATTTCGAGCGGTGGATAATCATATCAACGTGCCATTAATCAATGTAAAACCAAAACCATATATCAATGCGCCATAGTATAATTCAAACCAAAGTAAAATCCAAATGTTTCACCAACGCGCCATGTGTATAATCAAACATTGCCATTCAATATGAAATCAAACTCATATGTGACCCATGCGCTTTTTGCATAATCCAATGTTTTGATCAAAAGTTTTTAAAACACGGTGACAATAGATAAAATTGATAAGTCAAGAGCTTATAATAGTAAGGATCACATCATAAAAAAAAACTTTAATCCACCATGACCCCTATATAATCAAGTATAATTCATCAATCAACATGCTCAATGCCTTGTCAATTAAATAAAAATCCAGTTGTGCAATCAGAGTGAGAATAGGCAAATGGACATAGTTTGAAAAATCATCCCAGCCACTTAATAATAAACCAAAGGTAAGTACCAACCAGCACATCAATGAGCAGATCATGACAATTCAAATAATGATGGAGGAGTTTTCACGCTTTCAGTCGTGAAAACTAAATTGAAACCAATTTGCAAATGTCGCTTGAAATGAAAGTGTTGTCTTTTTGCGAAATGCGACAGAAATTTGAAGTTCATAGGTGTAGGTGTAGGCAACTTTTAAGGCAATTAAAAAAAATTGAATTGGATGCCAACAGGTTGTAAGTGGAAAAAGTGATTAGAAGTGGGTTAACCATAAAAAAAGGAAGTTGGGTAAAGTTAGTTAGAAGGTAACCCCTTGAGGAAGATACTTGGAGAGTATAAATAAGAGAGCAAGGGTCTCCTATTAGCACCTATTTGAGAAAATTCAATATATATTATTTTCTAAGGTTTATTGCAAGTACTCATTGATACATCTAAAGTTATGCAAGTTTGAGGTAGAAAGAAGGGTTGATGGTGAAAGTTTCAGAGATGCAGAAATACTAAAAGAAAAAACCTTAGTTTTTGAGGTGTACGTGGGCAGCCATGGAAGAGGTCGTGTACATACGCAGGATGGAAGTAAAGGAGGGAAATTACAGTTGATCATTTACAATAGATCTATCTACAGATTCAAAAGGTATGTCATATTCTTATATGTAGTTGGATATTGTTGTCTACATTAGATATGGTTATGAGAGTTTAATGATTTTCCTTGGAGAGGTTGTTGGTTGTATGAATCTCATTGTATGACCTAGATCTACAGAAATACATATTTGGTATGTATGGTATTCATTATTTCTACATCTTGTTGGGTTGAGTGTTGAGGCATATCTTGTGTCTCTTCGTACATGTTAGGGGGATTTTGGTTGCGATGTGTTGGTGAAGTTGTTGGTGAATTTTGAGGCTTCATATCAATGAGGGTTTGATGTCTAGTCCATGTGAGGGTTATTACACTTAGTCATGATTGTATACACATGTATGGCACATGACTAGAGAGATATAGATGAACTTGTTTAAGGGATATGTTTGATGATGTATGCATAGGGAATAGATACATATTGGACACAATGACAGGTCATGGGATGAATTGATAGTGGCAACAAAGTGTCTAAGTTTCATAGAGGTGAAAACCCTAGATTTATGAAGGTGTACCCAGGCTGCAGTATAGACAGGTCATGTACATACACGGATGGTAGTATAGACAGGTCGCATACATACGTAAGCTACAGCATATACAGGTCATGTTCCTGTTGGTATTTATTGGTATAGACTGACTTCTAGTACAAGTTGATTGCAGGCTATTGGTACAGGTTGGTTACATGTTGTTGGCACAGATTGGTACATGTGTACAGTGGTATATCTCATAGTGACAGTGTGGCAGTGTTTTCATCATTTATTCGAAACTTATATTTTTGGGTGGTTGGGTGAGGCAAGGATAGGTGGTTGTAGACACCTTCCGATTCTATCTGGAGCACATAGGGGGTTGTGGCCTCCTTCTGGTTGTATCTAGAGAATTGGGGAGTTGGAGCTTCCCTTTGGTTGTAGCCTAAATATATAGGGGGTTGGAGCCTCCTTCCAGTTGTAGCTGGAAAATCACCGAAGTTAGTGCTTCCAATGAATGTAATTCTTAAATACATATAATAAAAATCATTTCATGGTTTTCTCCTGCATTGGGTTTCCTTGTAGAAATACTAGTGTTTTGTGTATGTGTATTATTTCTCATTGTTCATGGTTCATTTATTCTACACTTGTTGAATAATCATGGTAGATTGATCATAAAGATAAACAACACTTATTTACTATGGTTAAAAAGGATTAAAAATATCTATTACTGATTCACCCCCCCTCTCAGTAATCCAACAATTGGTATCAGAGCAGATTCCTTTAGGAATCATTTTAACCATTGGAAGGTAGATCATGGAGAGAAACATTATGTATAAAAATGGAATACCCCAGTTTGATGGACAGAACTATGCATTCTAAAGGAGAGGGATGAAAACATATGTACAAGAACAAGGATTTGAGGTTTGGCAATCAGCTGTATATGGATATAAAGAACCCGTTGTTCCTCCAACAAATGAAAATGGAAGGAAACTAAGTATAAATAATTCAAAATACAAAAATGATCTTTTGAATGGTCTGGTTGATTTAGTATACGTCAAAATTACAAATTGTAGCTCTACAAAGGAGATTTGGGAAAAACTTTAGAATGTTTATGAAGGAGATGCAAAATTCAAGGAAACAAAGCTTCAAACTTACAAAGGTCAATTTGAACAAATGAAGATGAAGGAAGATGAAAATATTGCAGCCTAATTTTTACGAGTCGATGAGACAATGAATGCAATTAGACTATTGGTAGAATAAGTTGATGAATCTATGATTGTTCAAAAGGTACTAATATCTCTTCCAATGAGATTTGATCCTAATATCTCAGCACTAGAAGAAAGAACATATCTTGATTCAATAAGCATGGATGAGCTACATGGAATATTCACATCCTATGAAATGAAAATTGAAAAAGAGAATCAAGTTACAAAAGAGGAAACATTCAAAGCATCCAAGAAGTCAAAGAAAAAGGGAAAGAAAAAGACAAAGTCAGATAGCAACAATAGTGAAATATCATAAGACAATGAAGAAGTAGCCAACTTTGTTAGAATACTGAAAAAGGGAACCGACGGAAAATATAGAGGTAAGCTTCCATTGATGTTTTAATTGTGATGGTATTGGTCATTTCTCTAACTAATGTCCCCATAAGAAAAATAAAAGGAATGAAGAAGAAGATTCAAATAGAAAACAAATATACAAAGGAAAAAGAACCAAAAATAAATTTCTGAGGAAAAGTTTTTTACCCAAACAAGACAACACCTAATCAGATAAATATGAAGTCAGTGAAAGTGATACAAAAAGGGTTATATTCATGGCAGTAGAATATTTTTATGAAGAAGGCACCGAAGAAGAATGTGGAGAGGGAGAATTTGAATACAAAGAAGAACTACTAAGTGCAATCAAAGTTATAAACAAGGCAAAGAAGAAAAGCAAGTCACTACAGGAAGAACTGAAAAGAAAAGAGGAAACTCAAAATTCAAACTCTGAAAAAATAGAGTAGATGATCACTAAATTAAAAATCTAAGTTGAAGAAGACAAAATAATTGAAGAAGCACTCAAAGAACGGTTGGAAGAAAAATATAGGATCATTGGAGGCTTGGAAATAGATATTGTCACATTGAGAAAAGATATTCAAAAGAAAATGCAGAACAACTGAAACGTTTTGGACGATATTATTAGAAATCAAAGGCAAACCATGACAATTCCAGACTTGGATATAACTAGACAAAAAAAATATTAAGCTCCAAAACAACATATCAAGAAACACAACCAAGAAGCTATGTAGAGACAGTTAGAGGAAACAAGAATTTTCACAAGGAAGATCACTAAGACACTTCTTCACCTAGAAGATTTAGATTCCATAATCAATGATAGTCAGAAACAAGAAGGCCTCAAGAAGAATAAGGGTTCAGATGAGTAACTCATTTTATAATATCTACAACTCCCAAGTACCAAACTATCTTTCTTGGTTTATTTTATTCATGTAGCAATTTTGGACATAAGGCTGTACATTGCAGAGATAATAACAAGAACAGAGACAACCATGAAAGTTATGCATGGAATGATTATTCAAGAATGCCTAGTGAAACATAGAATATAAACTACAATAGATTTGAATCCTTGAGTACTTAGATGGAATGCTACAAGTTCAGCAACTTTGGACACATGGTCAAATATTGTAGAATGACATTTCCTCCAATATAATCACAACAAAATAACAATAGTCACAGACATGAACCTCAAAGAATATGGATAAGAAAGAAGAATCAGTTCAACAATTAAGAATGCACACTTTTCTTACAAGACAAACATAAGAAACATGGTTGGTATGTTGATAGTGGTTGCTCAAATCATATGAAAGGTGATGAGGATAGGTTTCTAACCTTGATAAAGGAAAGAGATGGATCAGTCTCCTTTGGAAATGACTACTCAACTAGAATTATTGGAAGAGGCACAGTGATAATTGGAAACAAGGATACCAAGGAAAAAAATGTTCTAATAGTGGAAGATATGAAACATAATCTTCTTAGTGTAAGTCAAATGTGTGACCAAGGTCACAAACTTGTTTTTGATTCATAGAAGTGTGAGATAATAAAATTATGTTCAAGAATATTGGTTGCAATAGCTGTAAGAAATTCAAGCAACATATATGTATTAAGTGAAATTGGAAATGAAAAATGTTGTCTAGGAAAGGAAGATGAAATTTGGATATGGCATAGAAGAATGGGTCACATAAACTTTGATAACCTTGTCAAAGTTAGAAAAAAGGAGGCATTCATATAAATTCCCCAGTTCATGAAGCCAACCAACATCTTATGCAAGAATTGTCAACAAGGAAAGTAAACAAAGACCGAGTTCAAATAAAAGGAATACTCCACAACAAGACCATTGAAAATTGTGCATACTGATCTATTTGGACCAAATATAATGAAGGGTTTAAAAATTGAGAAAATTTTTATGTTATTGGTTGATGATTATACAAGGATGACTACAGTTTTTTTTCTCAGGAAGAAGTCAAAACAATTCGAGAAATTCAATATATACAAGGAAATGGTTGAAAATGAAATGGATTTGAAAATCAATTGTTTGAGATCTGATAATGGAGGAGAGTTTAATTCAAAGGAATTTATGGATTTCTGCAACAAGCATGGGATAAAAAGGAAATTCTTAGTTTCTAAGACACAACAACAGAATGGAGTTGTCAAAAGGAAGAACATAACAGTACAAGAAATGACTCAAACTATGTTAATGGATTCCAAGTTGATAGAGGTCTTTTGGACACATGCAATGCATATAACAGTTCATATTCAAAATATAGTAATGCTAAAAAAAATAGTGATAAAACTCCCTATGAGCTATGGAAAGGAATACCAGTGAACGTGAATCACTTAAGAGTTTTTGGAAGAAAATGCTACATCAAAAGAAAAGATGGAAGAATGGGAAAGATTGATTCTCGTATGGACAAAGGAATACTTGTTGGGTATTTGAGCATAAGGAAATCATACAAATGTTTCAATATAAGGATAAAAAAAGTTTTGGAAAGCATCAATGTGATGGTTGATGAGACAAGTGGATGAAGAATAAAGGAAGAAGAAAAGGGTTCAATAAAACAGGTTCATGAAGAAGAAGCAAAGGAATAAGAAGTAGCATAAGAAGAAAATGAAGAAGAGAAATTGGAAACATAACAACAAGAACAACAAGATCTTCAAGTACCTCCAAAGACACCTAGCAGATGAACATAGAATAATAATCCATTAGATCAGATCATTGAGAACAAAGATGCAGGAGTTGAGACTAGAAGAAGAATTTGTTCTCCAAAACAACTGCAACTATCACTCTTATCTATGATTGATCCAAGCATTTTTTAAGAAGCTAACAAGGATGAATTTTGGATAAAATCCATGGATGAAGAGTTAGATCAAATAGAGAAGAGTGACACTTGGGAACTTGTTCCAATACCAAATTAAAAAAATGTGATCGACACAAAGTGGGTCTTCATAAACAAATTGAATGAAGATGGACTACTTACTAGGAACAAAGCTAGATTAGTATGTAAAGGATACACTTAGGTTGAAGGTATCGAATTTGAAGAAACATTTTCCCCAGTTGCCAGAATGGAAGCAATCAGATTGATCCTCTCTTATGCATCCTCCAAGAATATTAAAGTGTATCAGATGGATGTGAAATCATCCTTTGTGAATGGGGAACTAGAAGAAGAAGTATACATTGACAAATTAGAAGGATTTCAGTTTTCAGAGAATGAAAATTATGTTTGCAGATTGAAGAAGGCCTTGTATGGTATCAAAACAAGGGTTCAGGAAAGGAAATGTAGACAACAACATCTACATCAAGGTAAATCAAGATAGTATTTTGTTAATTGAAGTTTATGTTGATGATATTATTTTTGGAAGTGATGATGATAAGACGAGATAGAAATTTGCAAAGGATATGCAAAATGGATTAGAAATGTCATTACTTGGAGAATTATCCTTCTTTCTGGGTCTTCATATATGTCAAAGAAACCAAGGCATTTTTATTTCTCAAACCAAGTATATCATAGAAATGATAAAGAGGTTCAGAATGGAAGATTGAAAACCAGTCAATACTCCTGTGGAGACCAGTTGTAAGTTAATTAAATATTATGATTCAAAGTCTATAGATCAGAGGAAGTACAGGTCAATGATTGGTAGCTTACTTTATCTAATAGTATTCAAACCAAATGTAATGTAGGCAGTTGGACAAGTGGCATGATTTCAAGGAAAACCAAAGGAATCACATGTAATATTAAAGAGGATATTCAAATATCTCAAGGGTACAAAATATTTTGGATTATGGTATCCAAAAGGAAAGGATCTATCACTTTTTTCCTACACAGATGCATATTGGGAAGGTTGCATTGATGACTGAAGAAGTACAAGCGGAGAAATGTTCTACTTGGGTGAGTGTTTGGTGTCTTGGATAAGAAAGAAATAATCATCAATATCATTGTCTACATCCGAAGCAGAGTATATTTTAGCAGAAACATGTTGTACATATGTTATATGGATGAAAAAAACTTTGATAGATATACAAGTTGAGTATATGATCCAATTCTAATATATTGTGATAATACAAGCGCCATCATTATCTCAAAGAATCCAATGATTCACTCCAAGACGAAGCACATTCCAATCAAGTATCACTTTCAGTGAGAATAGGTTGTAGAGAAGAACATTCAAGTTGAGAATGTTGGGACCAAAGAATAGATTAGAGACATCTTTACAAAACTGCTTCCAAGGGAAGCCTTTGACTATATTTGTTAGAAACTTGGTATAGTTTCTTCCGCACAATGAATTTTGAATTTTATTCTTATATGTCTCATATTTACATGAGGAGGCACCATAAAAAGGACAATTCATTTTGGGGAGAGTTCACTCAGGGGGAGAGGCCAAAGGGATAGTTCAGTCAGGGGGAGCAACCCCGACGTGAAATTACCTTTTCCATTGATGTCAAATGGGGAGATATTTAGCAAATACATGGAGAGAGAGTTATATTCTTGGAGAGAGAGAGAACAAAGGCATGATTCTAGGGGGAGTGATGGTCACAGGGGGAGCATGAGAGATAGACTTCAGTGTTGCATTAGAGTGTTTCCATAAATGCAAAAGGGGTAGATTTTTTATTAATTGGGTTGGTTGTCATTGATGTCAACCCTTGAAGCAAGTACAGTAGAAAATTTTAGCAGACCCAACAATATGGTTAAGGGAGTCAAGTTATTTTGAGGTATAAAGGTATTAAGATCAGTGTATTTATAGGTAAGACTATTCTATATGGATAGTACATGTCATGCCATTTCCGGTGATATGTGGAACATCACATAACTCCTCATGGTTAGAGAGTTATGACCTTGTAAAGTTGGAGAACCCTCATGAGTTATCTAGGATCCCCTAGAAGGACAAAGAAGTCAATTTATTCTAGAAAATACTAGAAGAAGTTTACTAGTCAAAGTGGTTGTAACTAGGAGTTAATCATGAGTTAAGTTGTTGCAAAAAGAAAATAATTAAAAATAAATTATTTGCAACTAGAAGTGGTGAGTTTACTATTTGTGGATAAAGTGGTTGTAAGTGGACAAAGTGGTTAGAAGTGGGTTATCCCTAAAATAAGGAAGTTGGGTAAAGTTAGTTAGAATGTAACCCCTTGAGGAAGCTAATTGGAGAGTATAAATAAGAGAGCAAGGGTGTCCTATTAGCACCTATTTTAACATGTAATGTACCCATCCATTCATAGGCCAAGAACGCTAAATTCTAGTCCCTTCTCTGGACTAATTTGACCCCTTCCCTAACTTTAAATAAAAAAGATGCATGAAAGGTTCACATGCATTGATAAATATTGATGCTAATCATAAAAAAAATAAAGCATATGACATGCACAACAATAACCAAAAAGCATGCATACTCTAAATATTGAATTCAATGATGAATAAATAAACAACAAAATAAATTGTACATAGATAAATAATACTATAACAGAGAGCACTTATCTTTAATAAAAGAAAACACCGAATGGCTTCAAACCAAGGATGTTCCACCCAACCATAGACATTGTTGTTACAAGTTTCAACAACAATGTCACCCCCGAGCCGGGGTTATGAATCCACAAGGACGGTTCCAGAGTGTTACTTACCTTCCCAAACCAGTCAACACTCAAGCTCTCACAAGCTTCCTAGTACCCACATCAATCCAAGTACCCATCTCTATTCTACCTAGCTTGCACAACCCAAGAAAATGGACCCTCTCCCTTCTCTGCCATGCAATCTCTAAAGTTGTCCTTCTCCTTCTAGGGCTCTAGTACAGCTGGTCTAGAATCTCCATGTTGGGACTCTCAGGACTCACAGCTATGAGAAAATATGGAAACAAGCCAAAGCATATCAAACATGAAGGCCTCGATTCATCATTGGATTACACCAGTAGTATCTACAACCAACAATACCATGGCTTCTCTTTAGCAACTTGTCTTCCTTTCTTGAGCCAAAACATAGATGCAGAAAGATGAGTGGGTGAAATAATGAATGGAGTGTAATTTCCATGAGAGGGGTGAACATGAATAAAGTTAGTGAATGATTGAATGAATGAATGCATGATTTCATGAGTGAGGCAACCAGTAGAAGAATAAGAATGATAACGAGAGTGAGAGAGAGAACGAACGAACAAATCCACCAATAGACTTGGGCAAGTTTATGTAATTCTTGGGAATCAAGAACCTCATGTCCTTCCCCTAATAAGCTCTTGTAATTCATTTCCCCCATTTAAAAAAATGGGTAATTAAAAAATGAAATAAACACTTAGCCCCTCAATCCCCCTCTATTGTGGAATCATAGTCCCCTATAACTCTAGTCCTTGTTCGTCTAGAAACCAACGATGTATTTATTATTAATAATGATCAAAACATTACATTTTTTAGGAACACTAGCCTCTCTTAATTGTGTGGGCACTCTGGCCTCTCAGCAATTAGAAAATATATTATTTAATATAGGGGCTCAAAACCCAGGTGTTACATCCCCTCCCCCTTATTTTGGCATTGTCCTCAGTGCATATACAAAACAAGAATCAAAATTCAAAAATTTATTCAAAATTTTGTGGGTACTCTACCCACATGGCATATTCATGCTCCTAGGTAGCATCTTCAAGACTGTAGCAGGTCCACTAAACTTTTACCATCTCTATAGCTCGATTCTGGAGCATTTTGACTTTTTTGCTCAATATTCACACTAGATGGACCTGAAAATCTCCCTCTATCTCTACCTGAATCAAATTCCAATCAATAACATGGTTAGGATCATGTACATATTTCTTTAGAAAAGAGGCATGAAATGCATTATGCACATTTGATGCAGGAGCATCGTCAACAAGTACACATGGCAGGACAACGTAATGCCTGAGTACCAATTTGGAATCTCAAATGTTGACCGATACTACAATCGTTTAAAGCTGATAGAAAACAAAAGATGAAAGATCACACGCGTGGAGACAAAATGAGCATGCGTAACCTGGGAGTTCAACCCTAGTCTCGATGTAACTGTAATTAGATAGCAATTAGTTTATTTGTTTGTTTCCTTTTGTATAAAGAGAGGTTTTGTATACCCAAAAGGGGGGTTACGATAGTTATGAGAAAGTAGGAGTTGTGAACAGTAGTTGTTCCTTTGAATTTCATTATAA
>JASDQU011404870.1:0-19415 GCA_032191745.1 Picea mariana | reverse complement strand
GATCCAAATGTGTGAGACTATTGTTGTCCATGATACTTTGTTATTTTTGTTTGTTTCAAGAATGAATGAATCTTTCTATGAGTGTACGTAGCTTTGAAATGTTTGCATAGAATTTAATTCTCTTTTCTTCATGAGTGGTGCAAGGTGTGCACATAGTCCGCAAGGAGTGCGTTGATAGGGTTTGTTTTAACTCATAAATCTCAGAAGAAATAGTGTAAGATTTTCTTTGCAGGAAGCGAAAAGAGATTGTTGCAGGGTGCACACAGTCATTGTAAGAACCCAAATCTTGTGTAAATATATGTTGCAGAGAGTGCACAAACCTAGAATTCAATGAAGATTCAAAGAGACTCCATAAAGAAGTCGAATAACGAGAGTCGAGGAATGCCAGGAAGACAGGAAAGGATTCTTTTTAAGAATCCTTGGATCTAAGTTTGACGAATTTCCCAGAAAAGAAAGAAGTGCTTGGGATATCAAATCTTTGATAAGATCAAGCTCAGGAGGAGTAACACTTTCCAAGGAGTGCGAACGAGATCCAAGAAGTGAACTCACAGGAAGGATCTAAGAAGCAGACTCACAGGAAGGACAAAGGTTGAAACCTTTGAATCTTTTCGAAAAATCTTCTAAGTCTGAAGAAAGCTTGAGCTCAGAGGGAAATATATGGACCATCTGATCAACATCCAGACAATGAGGAGAAAGCATAGAGGAAGAAATATTCTCAGTCGTTCGGTCTGAGCGTAAATGGATTGTGGCCACCCGACCAAGGTAAAGTGTACTAACTTTAAAGCTTTGAAAGCACACAGGAGGAACAAAGTCATGAAACACTGAAAATATCTAAACCATCCATTGTCAAGGAGGACGCTTGGTGTTAGCTCAGCATCTCACTAACTCGTGACTTGCAGAAGTCAAAGGTCGAACTACAAGAACTCGCTAAGTGTGAAATCGTGAAATGATCATAGTTGTTGATCGAAGGAGGGAGTTGAACCGTAGATCTGACCTTGTCAGGATTTCATGACTTGGGAAATCAGAGGCAAGAGTTGCAAGAACACGCGATATGAAAAATCATGATATGATCTGAGCCGTCGGATCGAGGAGAGATCCAAAATGTTAATTTTCTAGAGGGAGACGAGACGTGAAGTCGCGAAACGCAAAATCACGATGCGCTTGAAAGATTGGCCCACTGTCACAACGAAGGGTCACATCAGTGAAGGAGAACTGAGGGACTAGCATGTGCTAGGGTTCTGTCATGATTTTGGGAGTCGAGAGAGTCTGAGTGACTCACATGTAGAAGTTTCAAACTACGAAATCACAACGCACCTTTCGAATAGGTGACTGGTCACAACCTTGGTCACATTAAAGGGAGGGATTAACCAGGAGAGCTAGTGCCTAAGTACGCTAAGGTATCCAAAGGTGTTAAGGAGAAGGTCGTGGGTTCTATATAAATTTTACTCTAAGGGAAATAGGGCCTGATAAGTGAATTTGAGGTTCTTGAGGGCCCAAAGAGTTAGTCAGACTCAAGTTCTTGATCGATCCTAGACCGAGTGGTCGTGCAACTGTTAGGATATGAGGGGGGGTTTGCATCAAGTGGTATCAGAGCTAATTTTCGTCTGTAGATTTCAGGAGAAGGAGATAAACGAGATAAAGGAGACAAAAGAACTCAAAGTTGTACTCTGTGTGTGAGAGACAGTCAACACAATTCCACGAAGGAGATGAGGAGAGCCACCTTTAGCCAATCATGTTGTAGAAAGAGAGATGTGAGAACTTCATGCAAGGTTGGAAGTGATGGAAGAAGCGTAGAGAAGAGCACATGATGCTAGAGACGTCTGCGATGCAGATAGTGAAGATGTAAAAGCCAAAGGAGCCGCAGGAGAACACGTTGTTGAAGAACTCTTGCTAAGAGCAGTCATTAGATTGGGAGCTAGAGCCAAGATAGAGGTCCCAATGTATGAAGGCAATTTGGATGCTGAGGAACTACTGGATTGGATAAGTTCCATGGACAAATATTTCTATTATGAAGATGTCGATGGGGAGAAAAGGGTGAGACATGTTGTCACCAGGCTGAAAGGACACACAACACTGTGGTGGGATGAACTGTAGGTTGAAAGGCGAAGTAGAGGCAAACAAAAGATAAATAATTGGGACAAAATGGTGGTCAAGATGAAGGATAAATTCATGCCTAAATATTATCAGATCAATCTTTTCAGGAAGCTGCAAAACCTGAGACAAAAGGGTATGACAGTCAAATAATACACATAAGAGTTCTACAAGATGAACATCAGAGCTAGACAAAGAGAGAGGGATGAAGAAAAAGTTGTCAAGTATTTAAATGTCCTGAGGTATGAAATCCAGGATGAGATCAGCATGATGTTAGTAAGGACAGTGGAGGATGCTTATCAGTTCACACTGAAGGCAGAAGATAAGTTGTCTAGAAAACAAACCCAGCAAGGTAGAAGTAAAATATTATCCCCAAACAAATGCAAGGGAGTTGCCCATGACAAAGTGCATAATTCCAAAGACGAGGCTAAAACTCCACACAGTCACTTGGAAAGAGGCAGAATTTCCCGAGGAAGACAGGGTGGTGGAAGAAACTCTTCTAGAGGAAGAGGTAGAGGAGGAATAGGATGTTATGCCTGTGGAAAGATAGGGCACATGTCTTGGGAATTCCCCGAGAATAATAAAGAGGGAGGAGAAGCTCACATTTCAGAATCACAAAGAGGGAATGTTGAAGCAGAGGGAGCCAAAGATGGAACATCCCTGATGATGAGAAAGGTTCTCCAAAAACCAGAGGCAAAAGTCAAAAAGACAGTACAGAGCTGTTGAAATTACTAAGACAACTGAGAGGGGGGGTAAATTAGTTGTCTCTGTGCTTAAANATTCTATTAAACCATTTTTAATCTTTCATCAAGTGACCATCAATATTATACATCATATGGACAACATAAATAATGAGCATCAATCACACATAAGATATACACAAAGACAGATTTTCATGAGGAAACCCATAAAGGGAGAAAACCTCTTCTTCTTTGAAATGATAGGCAGTCTTTTAAGTTCTATACATCATCCATGTTTGAGCACTAACTCAAAGTGAGGCTACTACCTTTGTTTTACAAGCTCCAACTTGTTGAGAGCACCAAATCTCTGGTTTCTCTAGCACCCACTAGAAGGAAGCACCAACTCCCTAAATATTCCAGCACCAACTAGATTTATACAAGCATCAACTTGTTTAGAGCACCAACTCTATGGTTTCTCTAGCACCCACTAGAAGGAAGCACCAACTCCTTAAATATTCCAGCACCAACTGGATTTATACAAGAACCAACTTGTATACAGAAAACTCTATGTTTTCTCGAGCACCACCCTGCCACCCTATTTTCTAGCCACAACTAGATGGAAGATACAACTTCCAATATTCAAGAACCAACTTGAATATCAGAGGACCACAGTCCTCTGTAGCACCACCCTTCCTCCCTGATTATGAACAAATGATTGGCAAACAAACAATACAGGTATTTCAATTCTTACCCCTTCTTCATTGTTATGCAATTCTTCTCTGGTTCAAACACTATTCTGCAGTTTTTCTCTGCTTCATGTTATTCTGCTATTCTCCTCTTGCTTCTATATGTTTGGTGACTGTTACTCATCTCTGAGTTTTATCTCATGCTATGCATTCTTTCATCTTACCTATCTTACATTTCATCTCATTGTTTTGGTTAGAACAACCAACCTTACATAGTCGATGCATCTCGCCTTTTATGCTCACCAACCTCATCAGTTATGCCTCGAATCTCCTTGGGAAAAAACAAAAATGTCTTAGAAACTGAATTGCCAACCGATCAAGAACCATAATTCCATTTTCTAACTGAATCGTAACTGAGCTTAATAATCATGAAAATAAATGATGACCCTTCGATCATATTCTTGATTAACCTGCACCATTAGATTACCACTGATGGATCTTGCGCCTACTCCATATGCCCATTGGATCTAACCACGGGCCTAATCAGAATGCCTTTCGCATTTCGCATTTCAACAATCCTGTGTTGAAGGGTCTCGACACTCCATGCTGCAATCGCTGAAAAAGAGCTTAGCTCCAGTAGCTCCACCTTCTCATATGCTCATCGATGGTGACCACAGCTTACACAAAAAGGCGTTTTCACATTTCGGATTTCGGTAATAAAAAGGTGAAGAGTCTTGAATCTTCATGTTGTGATTTCTGAAAAGGGGCTTAGCTATGCCATCTCCTCCCTCTCACATGACCACCGATGGTGACCACAGGCTGCGCCAAAAAAGTGCTTCGCGATTTCACATTTCGGCATTCTAGAGGTGAAAAGTCTTGACTCTTCATGTTGCAATTTCCAAAAAGGGGCTTAGCTCCACTAGCTCCTCCCTCTCACATGACCATCGACGGTGACCACAGGCTGCGCCAAAAAAGTGTTTTGTGATTTTTCATTTCAACATTCTTGCCGTGAGTGTCTTTGACATCTCCAACTCCCAGTATCTAAAACTTCGAAACAAAACCTTTGTCGTGCTCTGATCTATCGCCACATGTCCTTCTTGGATCAACGATCTATATCTTATCGTGATTTCACATATCGTGAATTCGAGGGGTTAGGGGCCTCCTTCCTTTGACCTTTCAGTCAGCGAAATGATGACCTCTTGCCACATGTACTCTGCATCCAATGGTTCATGTCATTGCATGACTTTAGAGTGTTAGCTAACTCATGGGCTTATTCTCCTTGCAACTCCACTAGATCCAACGGCTGACGGGTATTCTTGAAGCAAATATTCGGTCACGATCCTTTTGGAATGGTCAATGGCTGTGATCTTTTCGAATGATCTGATGATCCAGATCTATTTGACGATGTATCTCTTTGTAGCTTATCATGTCCTCCCATTCAACAAGATCCAACAGCTGATGGGAATCGTGTTTTAATCCAACGAATGATGGGATTTCTGCTAATCAACAATTCAATCTACTAGCCCCTCTTTATCTATCCTTCCACTTTGAAAGGATTTGATGGCCATCAGGGATTTCGAAGGATCCAACGATCACTATTCCTCTTCTCAGTTGATCTTTCCATTGCCATGCCATCATCACTCTGCTGAACATGTTGATCTTTTCGATCAATGAAAAAACACGCATACTCTACCTCTATCTGAAAACATGCCAACAATCTCCCCCTTTGGCATTGATGGAAACCCCTAGAGGAACATCCAGATTTACCACTGTATTGAAATTACCACACTTTCTCCCCGTTTGACATCAATGTCAAAGAAAAACAAGCTCCCCCTAAGTTGTTGTAGTACATCTCGAAGGTATTAGAGATTCAACCAACAAAAACTCCCCCTGACAGGATGGACCCTCTTAATTTGACAGTGAGGTCACGCCCAACTTCTGGAGAAGATATCCAAAAGGTGTCGCTGCTAATGGTTTAGTAAAGATATCAACTATCTGTTCTGTGGAAGGAATATAATTCACTTGAACAATCCTTTTTGTAACCTGTTCTCTGAGAAAATGGTATTTTATTGGTATGTGCTTAGACTTGGAATGAAGTACAAGATTCTTAGAGAGACTGATGGCACTGGTGTTATCATAGTGGAGTGGAATAGGATCAGTATAAGTGACCTTCAAATCTGCAGGAGTTTGTATAATCCATAAAATCTGTGTGCAGCAAGTAGTAGCAGCAATGTACTCTTCCTCTGTAGTTGATAATGAAATGGATCCTTACTTTTTACTAAGCCATGCTACTAATGAGTCACCGAGGAAGAATGCTCCTCCACTGGTGCTTTTTCTCTCATCAACACAGTTTCCCCAATCTGCATCTGAATAAGAAGTTAACTGAAAATTCTAATTTCTGGGATACCACAGACCATAAGTCATTGTTCCCTTCAAGTATTTGAATATCCTTGTGACAACTACCAAGTGACTTTGTTTAGGAGAAGCCTGATAATGACCTACCATTCCAACAACTTGCATTATATCAGGACGGGATGTTGTGATGTACAGAATATTGCCTATCATAGAGCGATATGTCCTTTGATCAACATCAGGTGAAATATATCTTTATTGAGCTTACAACCAACCACCATAGGTGTTCTAATAGGAAAGGAATCCTCCATCTGAAATTTATTCAACATCTCTTTCAAATATTTTTCTTGAGAGATAAATATTCCTGCAGAACTCTGATTTACTTGTAAACCCAGAAAATATGACAGTTCTCCTATCATGGACATCTCAAACTCTGTTTTCATAGAGTTAGAAAACCACTAGATAGAGTATTCATTAGTACAGCCAAAAATAATATCATCTACATAAACCAAAACAACTAGTAGATTATCACCTTCAGACTTAATGTAGAGATTGTTGTCAACGGTACCTTTCTTGAACCCTTTGTCTTGTAAAATTTTTTCCAATCTATAATACTAAGCTCGTGGTGCTTGTTTCAGTCCATATAAGGCCTTATTTATCTTGCAAACATAATAAGGATTATCTGTCAATGAGAATCCTTCAAGTTGCTCCTTATATACTTCTTCCTCTAGATCTCCATTAAGAAATGTTGACTTAACATCCATCTGATAAACTTTGAAGTTCTTATGACATGAATATGCAAGAAACATTCTGATGGCTTCCAATCTTGCCACTGGTGCAAAAGTTTCATCAAAGTCCTGACCTTCAACTTGTGCATACCCTTTACATACTAATCTAGCTTTATTTATAACAACTTGTCCTTTTTCATTCATTTTATTTTTGAACACCCACTTGGAACCTGTTACATTCTTGTCTTCAGGTCTAGGAACAAGCTCCCAAGTATTGTTCTTCTCAATCTGATCAAGCTCTTCATTCATAGCTCTAATCTAATCATCATGATGGTTTCCTTCATCGAAATGTTTTGTTTCAATCATAGATAAAAAGGCAACATGAGATTGTTCTGAGTCTTTAATCAATTTCCTTCTTGTTTGAACTCCTTTATTTATATCTCCAATTATTTGATTTTTAGGATGATTCTTTCTAACAATTCTGAGAGGTGATTTTGCTTCTTTCTACTGATTTGTGTCAGTCGGATTATTCCTATCTTCATCTAATTTAGATTCTTCTCTTTCTGATTCTTGGACATATTCATCTTCGTCTTCAACTATATCTTATGTGCTTGGTTCAACATTGCTTACATTTCTTACCGGGATTTCTTCATCAACTTTTATGTCGATACAATCAACGAATTTATGTAGCCTCTTATTGTAGCATATGTATCCTTAATTGTTTGGAGCATAACCTAAGAATATACCTTCATCAGCCCTATCATCATATTTTCCAATATTTTCATCATTATTCTTGATATAGCATTTACTCCCAAAGACTTTAAAATGCTCGATTGAGGCAGGTCTTCTAAACCATAGTTCGTAAGGAGTCTTGTCACTGTGTAGTCTGAGATGAGCTTTGTTAAGAATATGAATAGTTGTATGGATTGCTTCCACCCAATATGTCTGAGATATATTCCTTTCATTTATCATTGATCTTGTGATTTGTTGTATTGATCTGTTCTACCTCTCAACAACTCCATTTTGATGTGGGGTTATTGGAATTGTGTACTCTCTTTTGATTCCATGTTTATCACAGAACTCTTTGAAGTTCCATGAGATAAAATTTCCTCCTCTATTAGACCTTATTTCCTTCAATCTTTTTCCTGTTTGATTCTCAGTTAGAGCCTTAAACACTTTGAATTTTTCAAATGCTTCATATTTTTCCTTCAAAAAGGCAACCCGTGTTAGTCTAGAATAATCATCAATAATCAACATAAAATAGTTTTCTTTTCCTGTGCCTTATTTCCTTGATGGTCCACATAAATCCATATGAACTAATTGGAGAGGTTTTTCTATTGAAGGGAAGTTTTTAGATTTGAACTGTGTCCGTGTAAGCTTTCCTATCTGGCAAGGTTTACAAACAAAATCATATGGCTTTGATATCTTTGGAAGATCCTTTACTACCCCATTGTTTCTAAGCTTGATTATATGATCAAAATTTAGATTTCCAAGTCTCCTATGCCATAGACAACTTTCATCATACTTGCTTAAGTGACATTCTTCTTTTTCTTCTTTTAACATGTAGACATTGTTTTTTGTTCTTATCCCTTTTGCAACCAACTGTCCTGAATTCACAGCCTTTATTTTACAATCTTTAGAAGTAAAAATAACCTCACATCCTTGGTCACAGACTTGAATGACACTAAGAAAATTATGTTTCATACCATCTACAAATAACACGTCTTGAGATTTTCCTTTTCCATTACTCAGACTTACCATTCCTTTACCTTTTATTTTTCCTGGTGCATTGTTTCCAAAAGTTACATTTCCTGATTTGCTTTCACTTAGAGTTAGAAACTTACTTTTGTCTCCAGTCATATGTTTGGAACATCCACTATCAATATACCAGGGATTCTTTTTCTTTTGGGATGATAACACTAGTCCACACTTGTCATCTTCTTTCTTCTTCTAAACCTTGAAATTTTCAACAGTGGACTTCAAATCTAGCTTATAATTTCTTAAGGGGCAATCTGTGGCGTTATGTCCATAGTTATGACAGACATAACATTTTGGTTCACTGAATAATCGACTGTAATGATTGTTATGCTCATAACTGTTATTATGTTTGTTGCTTATCTGTCTCAATATTTGTTGTGGTAGATAATTATTCCTTGAATAACTTGTTTTCTCATATCTGCATCTTAAAGAACAAGTTATAGCTTTGTGACCAAAGTTAGTACAAAAAAAACAATATCCATAGAAAATACTTTTGTACCTAGGAAAAGACTGTCTTCTCTGAGTGGATCGATTTCTTTCATGCTGATAGTTTCTCTGATCAGTTCTAGTATCTTTTCCTTCATTCCTTCTTGGTGGCTGATTTTCTTTCTTTGTTTTTGCAGAATGGTTGTTGTCAAGGATTGCAGATTTAACAAACTTGATGGGTTCCATATTACTTGGATGATCACTACTTGATCCTTCTTCATACCCCAAGCCATCTTTTAACTTTGGATTCCATTGCTGATTTAGAATGGAAGTTAGTTCTTCTGAGGCTTCACACCTTTCTTTCTTCTCTGATAACTGTTGTTTCAGAATGTCTTCTATTTTATTTTCCTCTTATAACTCCACTTTTAGTAGAGAAAAGTCTTCATCCGGTTTTTTATCATTCATTTTAAACTGCATCAACAACCCTTTTTTGTTTTCTCGTCTTACATCTGAGTCTATCAATTTCTTCCAAGGCACTGATTAATTCACCTTCCATATCCACCACAGTTTCTTCATCATCCATTTCACCTCCTAAATGTTCATCATCAAGATATCCCATAGCCATAAGCATAAAATCATTTACTTTGTCTTCACAGGATGAATCACTATCTGTGTCTTCTAAGGAGTTGTCATTGTCTGCACAAAAACTTTTCTTTGTCCTTGTCCACACTTTTCAGTTCTGATCCTTTTTCTGGTGAGGACATTTAGATACAAAAAGGACCTATCTTGCCACAGTTAAAACATTTGAAAGGGATCTTGCCTTGATATTTTCCTAATCCTTTCTTTAACCTTCTCACAAATTTTTCCTCAATATCATCAAATTCCGAATCAATATTCTTGTCTGCTTTAAAAGATGCTTCTCTAGTAATGGATTTATCTTTGCTAATTCTCATTTCATATGCTGTTAGAGTTCCTAGGAGTTGATCAATGGTCAAAGTTTTAAGACCATTTAGTTCTTCTATTGCAGAGACTTTCGGATTAAATTTATCAAGGAGAGATCTCAAAATCTTCTGAACTAAAAATGATTCTTCAATTTTCTCACCAAGACCCTTCATGGCATTCACAAGCTCTTCAACTCTTAAAAAATAGTTGTTGACTGTTTCATATTCATTCATATTTAGTTGTTCAAATTTGAATCTATATGTTTGAAGTTTGGCATCTTTTACTTTCTCATTTCCTTCATAATTATTAATAAGTTTATCGCACATTTCTTTGGCAGTTTGAAGATGCATCACCTTTACAAACTCAACTTCTGCAAGTCCATTCAAGATAGCATTCATTCCCTTAGCATTAAATCTAAATTGTAACTTATCATCCTTGGAAGCTAGCACAACAGGCATTATGTATCCAGTCTCTACTACATCCCAGACATCTGCACCTAGGGCCATTAGGTATGTTCTCATTCTAACCTTCCAAAAGGCAAAATTTATTCCACCAAATAGAGGAGGCTTACTAGCTGAAGTCCCTTCATGACTTGTCATGTTTAAGGTTGCAGATATACCTTTAAATAAAAGGAACCCGCTTTGATACCAATTGTTGAAATTACTAAGACAACTGAGAGGGGGGTGAATCAGTGGTCTCTGTGCTTAAATAATCTTAAGTCTATTAAACCATTTTTAATATTTCATCAAGTGGCCATCAATATTATACATCATACAAACAACATAAATAATGAGAATCAATCACACATAAGATATACACAGAGACATATTTTCACGAGGAAACCCATAAAGGGAGAAAATCTCTTCTTCTTCTAAATGGCAGGCAGTCTTTTAAGTTCTGTACATCATATATGTTTGAGCACCAACTCAAATTAAGGCTACTACCTCTGTTTTACAAGCTCCAACTTGTTGAGAGAACCAACTCTCTAGTTTCTCTAGCACCCACTAGAAGGAAGCACCAACTCCCTAAATATTCTATCACCAATTGGATTTATACAAGCATCAACTTGTTGAGAGCACCAACTCTCTGGTTTCTCTAGCACCCACTAGAAGGAAGCACCAACTCCCTAAATATTCCAGAACCAATTGGATTTATACAAGAACCAACTTGTATACAAAAAACTCTTTGTTTTCCCAAGCACCACCCTACGACCCTGTTTTCTAGCCACAACTAGATGGAAGATACAACTTCCAATATTCAAGCACCAACTTGAATATCAGAGGACCACAGTCCTCCCTAGAACCACCCTTCCTCCCTGATTATGAACAAATGATTGACAAATAAACAATATAGATATTTCAGTTCTTACCCCTTCTTCATTGTTTTGCAATTCTTCTCTAGTTCAAACACTATTCTGCATCTTTTCTCTGCTTGATGCTATTCTTCTATTCTCCTCTTGCTTCTATATGTTCGGCGACTGTTACTCATCTCTGAGTTTTATCTCATGCTATGCATTCTTTCATCTTACCTGTCTTACAATTCATCTCACTGTTTCGGTTAGAACAACCAACCTTATACAGTCACTGCATCTCGCCTTTTATGCTCACCAACCTCATTAATTACGCCTCGAATCTCCTTGGGAAAAACAAAAATGTCTCAACAACTGAATCACCAAATGATTAAGAACCATGATTCCATTTTCTAACTGAATCGTAATTGAGCTTAATAATCATGAAAATAAATGATGACCCTTTGATCATATTCTTGATTAACCTATACCATTGGATTACCACTGATGGATCTCGCGCCTACTCCGTATGCCCATTGGCTGTAACCACAGGCCTAATCAGAATTCCTTTCGCATTTCGCATTTCAGCAATCTTGTGTTGAAGGGTCTCGACACTCCATGTTGGATCACCGAAAAAGAGATTAGCGCCAGTAGCTCCACTTCTCATATGATCACCGACGGTGACCACAGCCTACGCAAAAAGGCGTTTTCGCATTTCGCATTTCGGCAATACAGAGGTGAAGAGTCTTGACTCTTCATGTTGCAATTTTTAAAAAGGGGCTTAGCTCCGCTAGCTCCTCCCTCTCACATGACCACCGATGGTGACCACAGGCTGCGCCAAAAAAGTGCTTCATAATTTTGCATTTCAGCATTCCAGAGGTGAAGAGTCTTGACTCTTCATGTTGTGATTTCTGAAAAGGGGCTTAGCTCCTCTAGCTCCTCCCTCTCACATGACCACCGATGGTGACCACAGGCTGCACCAAAAAAGTGCTTCATGATTTCACATTTCGGCATTCTTTCCATGAGTGTCTTTGACATCTCCAACTCCTAGTATCTGAAACTCTGAAACAAAACCTTTGTTGTGCTCTGATCTATTGCCATATGTCCTTCTTGGATCAATGATCCAGATCTTATCGTGATTTCGCATATCGCAAATTCGAGGGGTTAGGGGCCTCCTTCCTTCGACCTTTCAGTCAACAAAATGCTGACCTCTTGCCATGTGTACTCTTCATCCAATGATTCACATCATTTCATGACTTTGGAGTGTTAGATAACTCCTAGGCTTATTCTCCTTACAACTCCCTTGGATCCAACGACTGACAAGTATTCTTGAAGCAGATATTCGATCACGATCCTTTTGGAATGGTCAACTGCTGTGATATTTTCAGATGATCTGACGATCCAGATCTATTCGACGATGTATCTCTTTGTAGATTATATTTTCCTCCCATTCAACAAGATCCAACGGCTAACGGGAATCATGTTTTAATTCAACGAATGACAATATTTCTGCTAATCAACAATTCAACCTATTAGCCCCACTTTATCTATCCTTCCACTTTGAGAGGATCTGACGGTCATCAGGGATTCTGAAGGATCCAATGATCATTATTCCTCTTGTCAGTTGATCTTTCCATTGCCATGCCATCATCACTCTACTGAACGTGTTGATCTTTTCCATCAATGACAAAACACACATACTCTACCTATGTTTGAAAACATGCCAACAAGAGGAACAATCTATTCAGGAAAGCTTCCAAAACTAAAGACTGAGTATGCAAGGTGGTAATTGACAGTGGGAGAACTGATAGATTAGTATCCATAGAGATGGTGGAGAAATTGGAGGTGGAGACAACTACACACCCAGAGCCATATAAAGTCTCATGGTTATAGAAAGGACACCAGGTAATGGTTACTAAACAATGCTTGGTTGAATTTAAGATAGGGAGATATAGAGGTGGAATTCTGTGTGATGTAATTCCCATGGATGTATGGCATATTTTGTTGGGAAGACTATGGAATTTTGATAAGATTTCATTCATGATGGGAGGAATAATACATACACCTTGGAGAAGAATGGTAGGACACACATGCTATTGCCAATAGAGGAGAAGAAAGTGAAAGGGGAAGCTAGCACAACAATACTTCTCATGAGTGGGAAGGAACTACTAAAAGAAGTTAAGAAAGAACGAGAGATGCAGTTTGTTGTGGTGAGGAAACCCAGAGTTATCCTTACTAGTACTTCAATGGATGATTTTCCTGAAGGAGTTCAAGAATTGTTAGATAATTTTTGCGACACAGTGGTGGATGAGTTTCCTAACTCATTACCACCCATCAGAAGTATCAGCCATCATATTGATTTGATACCTCGAGCAAGTCTTCCAAACAAAGCGGGATACAGACTAACACCTCGAGAGAATGAGGAGGTAAAGAACGAGGTCCAGGAATTGTTAGAAAAGGGTTTAGTCAGAGAGAGCTTGAGCCCATGCGCAATACCAACTATTTTGAGCCCAAATAAAGATGGAGGATGGAGAATTTTTACAGACTTGAGAGCCATCAACAAGATCACTATCAGGTATAGATTCCCTTTGAGAAGAATAGATGATTTGATGGACTGCTTAAGTGGGGAAATTTTCTTTTCTAGGATAGATTTGAAAAGTGGATATCACCAGATCAAAATGGGAGAAGATGATCAGTGAAAGACAACTTTTAAGACAAATGAAGGTTTGTATGAGTGGCTTGTTATGCCATTTGGTTTAACCAATGCCCCGAGTACTTTTATGAGGTTGATGAATGAAATACTAAAATATTTCATTGGCAAGTTCATGGTTGTGTATCTAGATGATATACTAATCTTTAGCAAGACTAAAGAGGAGTATTTGAGGCACCTGACACTAGTGATGAGGAGACTACAATAGGAGAAGTTGTTGATAAACCTGAAAAAGTCCTCTTTTATGAAGACATAACTCATTTACTTGGGTTTTGTGATCTATTCAAATGAACTGAAGATGGAACCAGAGAAGGTGAAAGCAATCAAATAATGGCCGTCACCAAGGAACATGTTTGAGGTAAGGAACTTCCATGGATTAGCAAGTTTCTACAAGAAGTTCATCAAATATTTCAGTGGAATTTGTGCACCAATGATGGATACAGTGAAAAAAAGGCACAAGTATTTTAAATGGATAAAGGAGGCTAAGAAGATCTTCAATACATTGAAGCAGAAAGTAACAGAGTGACCAGTTCTGGTCTTGCCAAATTTTGAGAAGATGTTTTAGGTGAGATGTGATGCAAGTGGAGTTGTGATTGGAGGATTTTTGATCCAGGACAATAGACTTGTTTCTTACTTCAGCGAGAATTTGAATGAGACTAAGAGAAAATACTCCACCTATGACAAAGCGTTTTATGCCATAATCCAAGCCCTAAAAAAATGGGGACACTACCTTGTCCCACAAGAATTTGTCTTGTATAGCGATAACCAAGCTTTGCAATTCATAACCAGACAGGAAAAATTGAATCAGAGGCATGCAAAGTGGATTGAGTATATGCAGAATCTTACTTTTGTCATAAAACATATTGTTCGTAATGATAACAAAGTTGTTGATGCATTGAGCAGGAGATGTTTGACTCTGGAGGAATTTCAGGTAAGGACTTTAAGGTTTGAACACCTTGAGGAAATGTACAGTGATGATCTAGATTTCAAGGAAGCATACGAAGCATGCATGAATCCTGTGCTGAGAGATAGGAGCCAGTGGACAGAGTATATGATTCAAGAGGTATTGGTGTTCAAGGAAAATCAATTGTGCTTACCAAAATGCTCAATGAGGGATAACCTTTTGAAGGAAAAACATAGTGGAGTATTGGATGGAAATTTCGGCCATGATAAGACATTTGTGTAGTTGAGCAGTTCATACTATTGGCTAGGTATGAGAAGAGATGTAATAAAACTCATGAACAGATGTAGAATCTACCAACATGCAAAAGGAAAAAGACATAACACTGGATTGTATCAACCATTTCCCATACCAGAGAGGCCTTGTGATGAAATAAGCATGGATTTTGTGTTGGGACTACCAAGAATTCAAAAAGGATGTGATTCCATATTTATGGTGGTGGATAGATTTTCAAAGATGGCACACTTTATCCCATGTCATAAGACTAGTGATGCAATGCATGTTGCAAATCTGTTTTTCAAGGAAGTTGTAAGAATTCACGGCCTACCCAGAAGCATTGTCTCGGACAAAGACACAAAATTTGTTTGTCATTTTTGGATAACACTATGGAGGAATTTGGGGACAGATTTGTCCTTCAGCTCAACTTATCACCCTCAGACATATGGACAAGCTGAGGTGGTAAAAAAAAGTTTCGGGAACTTGTTGGGGAGTCTGGTCACCGAGCACCATAATCAGTGGGATCATATTTTTCCACAAGCATAATTTGCATACAACGAATCACCAAATAGGAGCACTAGGAAGAGCCCATTCCAAATATTGTATGGAATGCAACCCAAGGGAGTGTATGAGTTGAGAGACTTGGAACAGAGTGAGATCAGAAGCATTGGAGCAGAAGATTTTGCTATAGAAATGCAGAAGATCTATAGCCAGATCAGGGAGCAATTGTAGATTTCTAGCCAAGAGTACAAGTGTAGAGCTGATCAACATCGTAGAGAACATAAATTTGAAGTTGGATATCAAGTTCTAGCACATCTCAGGAAGGAAATGCTCCCTAGGGGGACATATAACAAGCTAAAGATGAAGAAGATAGGACTATGTAAGATCTTGAGGAATTTTGATGCAAACGCCTATGAGATCAAGCTGCCAGATGATGTGGGCATATCAACCATATTCAACATCTCAAACCTGTATCCTTATAGGAAGGATGACATAGAGGGATCAACAGTCAATATAATATTTAGTGGGAGAAACAAATTCCTATAGCAGAAAAACCACAGATGGAAAAGATCGTTGATCAGAGGATTGGTAAGAAGACCAAGAAGAAGACCTATTTTGAATATCTGGTTAAGTGGAAGGGACACCCAATAGAAGATTCTAGCTAGGAGAGTGAAGCTGATATCCAGAAGCATGGAAAGTTGGTACAGGAGCTCATGGATAAGAGTCCATGAATTTTTGTCCAGGGGGAGTATGATGCAGGAGCATCGTCAGCAAGTACATGTGGTAGGATAACTTAGCACCTGAGGACCAATTCAGAATCCGAAATGTTGACCAGTACTACAACCTTTTGAATATGATAGAAAATAAAAGAGGAAAAATCATGAGCGTGGAGACAAAATGAGCACGCGTGACTTGGGATTTTAACCGTAGTCACGATGTAACCACAATTAGGTATCAATTAGTTTATTTATTTGTTTCCTTTTGTATAAAGAGAGGTTTTGTATTCCTAAAAGGGGGGTTATGATAGTTATGAGCAAGTAGGAGTTTTGAACAGTAGTTGTTCCTTTGAATTTTACTGTAACCATTTTCTTGATTCTGAATGAAGATAACAGAGGAAATATGATCCAAATGTGTGAGACTGTTGTTGTCCATGATACTCTGTTATTGTTGTTTGTTTCAAGAATGAATGAATCTTGCTACAAGTATATGTAGCTTTGAAATGTTTGGATAAAATTTAATTCTCTTTTCTTCATGAGCAGTGCAAGGTGTGCACACAGTCTACAAGGAGTGTTTTGACAGGGTCTGTTTCAACTCGTAAAGCTCAGAAGAAATAACGTAAGATTTTCTTTCCAGGAAGTGAAAAGCGACTGCCGCGGGGTGCGTGCAGTCGCCATAAGAACCCAAATCTTGTGTAAATATCTATTGCAAAGAGCGCACAGACCTGGAATTTGATGAAGATTTGAAGAGACTCCATAAAGAATCGAAGAACGAGAGCCGAGGAATGCTAGGAAGACGAGAAAGGATTCTTTTCAAGAATCTTTGGATCTGAGTTTGACGATTTCCCAGAAAAGCAAGAAGTGCTTGGGAGATCAAATATTTCATAATATCAATCTCATGAGGAGTAAAACTTTCCAAGAAGTGCGAACGAGATCCAAGAAGCGGACTCGCAGGAAGGACAAAGGTCAAAACCTTTGAATATTTTTGAAAAATATTCTAAGTTTGAAGAAAGCTTGAGCTCAGAGTGAAAGATATGGACCATCTGATCAGCGTCGAGACAATGAGGAGCAAGTGTAGAGGAATAAAGATTCTCAGCCATTCAGTCTGATCGTAAACAGATCGTGGCTGCTCGACCAAGGTAAAGTGCACTAACTTTAAAGCTTTGAAAGAACACAGGAGGAACGAAGTCACAAAACTTCGAAATAATCTGAATCATCCATCATCAAGGGAGGACGTGTGGCATGAGCTCAGCATTTCACTGATTCATGACTTGAAGAATTCAAAGGTTGAACTACAAGAACTCACGAAGTGTGAAATCGCGAAATGATCATAGTCGTTTATCGAAGGAGGGAGTTGAACTGTATATCTAATCTTGTCGAGATTTCACGACTCAAGAAATCAGAGGCAAGAGTTGCAAGAACTCGTGATACACAAAATCGTGATATCATCTGAGCCGTCGGATTGAGGAGAGATCTAAATTGTTAATTGTCCAGAGGGAGACGAGACGCGAAGTCATGAAATGTGAAATCATGACACGCTTGAAAGATTGGCCCATGGTCACAGTGAAGAGTGAAGGAGAACCGAGGGACTAGCATGTGTTTGGCTCCTATCATTATTTTTAGAGTCGGGAGAGTCCGAGTGACTCACATGTAGAAGTCGTGAACTGTGAAATCACGACATGCCTTTTGAATAGGTGACTGGTCACAGCCTTGGTCACATTAAAGGGAGGGATTAACCAGGAGAGCTAGCGCCTAAGTACGCTAAGGATTCCAAAGGTGTTAAGGAGAAGGCTGCAAATTCTATATAACCTGCACTCTAAGGGAAAGAGGGCCTAATAAGTGAATTTGAGGTTCTTGAGGGGCCGAAGAGTCAATAAGACTCAGGTTCTTGATCGATCCTAGATCGGGAGGTCGCACAACCATTAGGATATGAGGGGGGGGTTTCATCAACATTCATGGAAGCTTGAAATGCAAGCATGTGTGGAATTGGCCCTATTATGTTCAATATCTCAAATGGACCATAAAATCTGGCTGCGAGATTTGTACAACTACCCAACTTCAAAGAGATCTTCTTGGGATTCACTTTCAAAATAACATGCTCCCCCACTTTAAATTATATTTTTGTCCTATTCTTATCTGCATAAAATTTATGTCTATCCTGATATTCCTTTAAATTCTTCTTAATCTTAACCATCTATTATTCCATTTCCTTGAGAAACTTTGGCCCAAGTACTACTCTATATGTTGGGTTGTCACATATCACTAGAGTATTGCATTTCTTACCATACAAATCTTCAAATGGGATCATTTTCAATGAAGCTTGATACCCATTATTATAGGAAAACTCAACCAAGTGCAAGTAATCTACCCACTTATATGGATTATCCATCACATACATTCTCAACATGTCTTCAACTACTCAATTGACTCTCTTTATCTTCCCATCTGACTGTGGATGGTAAGTTGTGCTAAAGTTCAGATTTGTACCAAATCCTTTAAATAATACCTTCCATAAATTTGAAGTAAACTTTGTGTCTTTGTCCGAGACAATTGTCCTAGGTATCCCATTCAACCTAGAAATCTCCCTCATGTAAATTTCTCCAATATTAGTTGTTGTATGTGTTGTTTCTATAGGAACAAAATGAGTAACCTTTGTCAATTTATCAACCACTACCATGATTCAATCATGTTGTCTTGGTGTCATGGGAAATTTAGCTATAAAATGAATGGTTACCACTTCCCATTTCTTCTCTGGAGTTGGTAATGGTTGTAGCAAACCCATCGGGTGCCTATGTTGAACCTTCACTTTTTGACATTCCATACATCTAGCGATATAATCGGCAACGTCCTTTTTCATTCTCAACCAAAAGAATTGGCTTCTTACTCCTATAATCATTTTCTGGTAACCGAGATGTCCATCATATGGAACATTATGAATTTATTTTAGTACCAGATTCCTAAGTTCTCTGGAACTAGAAACTTAAATTATATTTTTATGCATAATTAATCCATCTTCCTTCATCTTATACTCTTTCATTTTATATTTTACATCTCCTTGTTGTAAGGTTTCCTTCACCTATTGGTAATGCTTATCTGTAACAACAACACCTAAAAAATTTCTCTTCAAGTCCGACTGATGCATCTAACAACTATAGCATGCATGAGATATACTCTTCTACTAAGTGCATCGAAAAATTTATTTTCTTTTCTTTTGATATGCTTGATATCAAAGTCATATTCACTTAAAAATTCCAGCCATATTGTTTTCCTGGCATTCAAAGTTGGTTGTTCAAAAATATACTTTAGAGCACTGTGGTCTGTTCTTAATTCAAATCTCTTTCCCATGATATAATGCCTCCA
>JASDQU011404869.1:17835-42533 GCA_032191745.1 Picea mariana | reverse complement strand
CATGGGTGTTGTATATGCATGTGCATTTTCCTTCATGTCCAAATACCTTTATCAATCTTGCGGTCCAAAACCCATGACTAGGGTTGACATCAATGACAACAACCAATCTTCCAACATGAACTTGGATTGGAAATCACAAAGGATTATCATGATTTATATTCGCTTGATTCAAGGAAGGTGCAATGTATTGCGGTCATCAAAGATCCGGTTGTGACCTTGTTTCAGCTACCCATGAAAAGTGTGGTCATGGATATCATGGTGGCTGATGTCCCCCCCAAGTTTGGCATGCTATTGTCAAGATCTTGGATAAAAAGACTAGGAGGAACATTAAATATGGACCTCACATATGCTACCATTCCAGTCTTTGGAGGGAAACATATAATACTGTACAGAGAAGCTCAGTTGACCTATATTATTAGCGATGAATCTGACCCCACCAACCATCCTATCTTTGAAATTGACACCGAAATGGGGTCTAGTTTATTGTAGTTCACTAATGCTCCCAAGCCTCCTTTAAAACTCAAAAAGAATCCCATGATTTTTCATGAAGTTTCTTTCTCTGCCACCTCTATTTGGAAAATGTTCTTTGATGGATCCTCCTCTAAGGATGTTGTTGGTTCTGGAGTAGTCTTTGTTTCCCCCACCCATGAAACCATATCTCTATCATACAAATTAGAGTTTGAAACTACCAACAATGTGGCAAAGTATGAAGCTCTTGTTTTGGGATTAAGGGATGCAAAGGACATGGGGATCAAAGAGATATTAGTGTTCAATGATGCTGATTTGATTGTCCAACAGATCAAAAATATTTATCAGACCAAACACCCTCGACTAAGAAGTTATAGAAATGAAGTATGGGACCTCATTGACAGTTTTTTCCTGGCTTTCAACATTTCATTTGTCCCGAGAGAAAAAAATGTGATGTATGATTCTTTGGTCATTTCAACAAGAAATTTAAGAGTCCCTCTGCCACCCAAACTTAGGTATGATATAGAAGTGAAATATAGACCCTCTATACCTGACAATGTCAAGCATTGGAAAGTGTTTGAGGATGATCTTGAAATTAAAATATTTGTGGAAACTGTTGAGGAGTTTTCAACATTACACATCGACCAGGATCCTGACTCTAAAACAAATCCTCATGCTGATGTTCTTCTGAACAAAATTCTTGATCACCATATTGTGAAGTTGCCTAGCAATCACATCCCAAAGGGACTAGTCCCTTTGGAAAGACTATTTGACAGAAATGATGTGGCAGTAAAGGGTAAAATCTCAAGTGACGATGTTGATGTGGTTGAGTGCAATATTGGCACAGAGTTGGATCCAAAATTTGTCAAATTGTCAAGTAGTCTGTCAAAGGAGCAGAGGGCCGAGTATACTGAGCTATTAAAGGAATTTGCTGATGTGTTTTCTTGGACCTATGAAGACCTTAGAACATATGACACCAGTTTCATTGAGCATAAGAGTCCATTGAAAGAGGAAGCCAAACCAGTTAGGAAAAAAATAAGACAGATAAATCATATGTTGTTGCCTATTATGGAAAGGGAGGTGAAGAAGATTTTGGATGCTCAGATTATTGTGCCTTTAATATATTATGAGTGGGTAGCCAACCTGGTCCCAGTAAGAAAGAAGAGTGGAGAAATCAGACTTTGTGTCGATTTCTGAAATCTGAACAAGAGCTCAAAGAAGGACAATTACCCACTGCCAAATATGGAACACATATTGCAGAGGGTAACTGGTGCATCTAGGATTTCCATGATTGATGGCTTTTCTGGTTACAATCAGATCTCTGTCCTGCTTGAAGACAGAGAAAAGACAACCTTCACCACTCCTCGGGGCACATTCATGTATTCCAAAATGCCCTTTTGATTAACGAACACATGAGCAACCTTTCAATGAGACATGGATATAGCCTTCATTGGGGAGAAGGATAAATTTGTGGTCATCTATCTAGATGATATAACAGTATTTTCCAGATCTGATAAAGAACATTGCTAACATCTAATGAAAGTCTTATTGAAATGCATAAGGTTTGGTCTTTCCCTAAATCCTAAGAAGTCTTTATTTGCCTTGAAAGAGGGAAAGTTGCTAGGACACATAGTATCAGGTGAGGGGGTCAGAATTTATTCAAGCAGGGTGGGAGCTATAGAAACCTTATCACTTCCTAGATCCAGGAAAGAGGTCCAGTTCTTCCTAGGTAAATTTTTTTGAGATTGTTTGTTTCAAATTTTTCCGAAATTGGTGAAGCATATCACAACCATGCTCAAGAATGGAAATGAAATGAAGTGGACTACTGAGTCCAGAGAATCCTTCAGCTAGATCAAGAAGGAACTGACTAAGGCACCTGTGCTTATCAGTCCTAATTATTCCAAGGATTTTCTGATTTTCTCTTTTGCTTGTTTTGATACAATGGCGGTTGTTTTGTTGCAGAAGAACGCAAAGGGTCTAGAGCAACCTATTTCTTTTTTCAGCAAAGCGTTGAGGGATACAAAGGTAAAATATGACATCATGGAGAAACATGGCTATGCCTTGGTGAAAGGTCTCAAATCCTCCAGAGTCTATTTTTTGCATTCGAAGATCATTGCATATGTTCCTTCAGCTTCTGTGAAGGACATTCTCATTTAGCCTGACATAGACGAAAGAAGGAGCAAGTGGATTGCCAAAATCCTTGAATTTGATCTGGAAATAAAGCCCACCAAGCTAATTAAAGGCCAAGGTATAGCCAAGCTGTTGGTTGAATCTAATTGTAGAGCTTTAGGGTTAAACTTCATCAACACCTTCTCATAAAATCAACAAGCTGAGTTCGCTGATAAAAATCCTCAGGGTAGCCCTCCATTGGCAGAATGCACCTGGTACAAAGATATTATATATTTTATGAAAGAATTAAGGCCCCCTGATGGTATGGGAAAAATCAAGGAAAGAGATTTAAAGCTCTAAGCTATTAGGTATTGCCTTATTGACTAGGTCTTGTATTGGAAGGACCCTCTAGGAGTACTTCTGAGATGTTTAGACCCACATGAGGCCCAAAAAATTATGTTGGATTTTCATGAGAGCCTGTGTGGGGGACATCACTTCTGGAGGACTACAACCTATAAGATTCTCAGGGATGGGTACTTTTGGCCTACCCTATTTGCTGATGCCCGCACAAATATCAGAACCTGTATCAAATGTAAAAAATTCTCAGGAAAGAAACAACTCAAGTCTTTTCCACTTAAGCTTGTGGTAGCTTCAGGACCCTTTCAACAATGGGGGCTAGACTTCATTGGGAAAATTAATCCTACTTCAAGTGGTCAGCATAGGTGGATCTTAACTGCAACAGATTATTTCACCAAATGGATAGAATCTATCCCCACAAGGAGTGCTTCACACAAAGTAATCATTGGTTTTCTTGAAGATATTATGGCAAGGTTTGGCTGTCCAAACAAAATCATCACTGATAATGTTGCATCCTTCAAGTCTAAGCCATTGATAAAATTATGTGAATAGTTCAGGATTTCATTAATCCACTCTACCCCCTACTACCTCCAAGGCAATGGGCTGGCAAAGTCCTCTAACAAGAGCCTTATAAAAATTATCAAAAGACTGCTAGAGGATAATAAGAAGGCCCGAGATTCAAAGCTAAAATTTGCTATGTGGGCTGACAGAGTGACAAAAAAGAGGTCTCTAGGCACCTCTCCTTTTCATCTTGTGTATGGAGTTGAGGCCATCTTTCCTTCTCATCTCGCTCTGCCTCTGGAAAAATTATTTCAGGATTATCAAGGAGATACCGATGATATGATCAGAAGAATTCATCAACTGGTAGAAGTCCAGCAAGCTAGAGAGCAAGTGATGGACATGGCACATGAACATCAACAATAAATTGAGTAGGCCTTCGACAGGAAGAGCAGAAAAGAAGATTTCTAGTTGGGAGATCTAGTACTTAAATAGGATGCACCCAGATAGGACAAGGGAAAGCATGGTAAATTTGAAGCCCTCTAGATTGGGCCCTTCAAAGTTTATGAGATAGTTTCGAATAACACCTACATGTTGCAAAATTTGGAGGGCAATGAAGTTTTTGGTGGCCCTGTAAATGGGTATTTTTCGAAGAAGTTATTTATTTGAGCCATAAGTGGCTCCCAGGCCTTTGTAAATATTGTTTTTTCTTTTATTTCGGGTTTATAAGTGAATCCATAGCCCAACAAGAAGGCACTAAAACTGCAGAAGAGTTCTTGGCATCTCATAGGGAGAAAGCCATCCCCCATGGATCCTAATGTTATCACATTTATTTGTAGGCGGGGGTGTTTTCCTAAGAAATTGACCCCTTTGGCAAAAAAAGGGCAAGAAGTGGGCTAAAAACCCACAAAATCTCGATTATCCTAAGTTTTGGGGCCTAGGCGCGTCGTGCTAAGCAACACGTAGATTTGGGCGGTTGAGATCCATGCGCCCATATCTACACTGTAGGATCCATATCAGAACCCCCCCGGATGTTCTACCGTTAACGGGGGGGGGTCCGAGTTGGTGGTTTTGGAAGCGGGGCCCCCACTATCGTGTCACCTCCTCTCTAACTTGGACCCCCCCGACCTTTCTCGCTTACCACTCTCCCCCCCCTCTGAGTAGACCTCTTACCACCCTCACTTACCGCTGTCGCTCCTTTCACCATATGTCCCCCACTCTATCTCTATCCTCTCCCCATCACATCTCCCGCTTCCCTTCCAATTTCCACTGCCGCACACATGTCCCCCACTCACCTCTATGTCATATCCCTTTTTCACTCTCGCTTATCATCTCCTGCCATGTGTTCTCCCCTCTGCCTCCACATCATCTTCCCTTGCCACTCCACCTCATCCCATCACACCTCAACATCCATGTTTTTTTCCGCCCATGCTTTCCTGATCACAATTCCTCATCCACGTCTTCCTACTAGTCTCAACGTGAACTCCCAAAGTAGATCTAGATGGAAGAATGTAGAGGCTGCCACGTCCTACAGGTGCAGAGTTGACTCGGGCCTCCCCAATCCTGATGAAGCAGTTATTGAAGTAGGTGGTGGCGATTGAACATCGTTTCCACCATAAATGGAAATCTCAGGAAAGGACTGTCATCCAGTCAACTCATTCGCAGGCCCGTTCTGAAGCGTGATTGCATCTAATTGAAGTTCACATCTAACAAGAGACTACATGCATATTTTTCCAGGAAGCATGCAGACGTAACGCCTTCAATGAAAAATCTCGAGTGCATCTCTATAGTGTTTCTTTGAGTATATAGGAGTCGTTCTCATATTTTGTTAAGTGTCGATGGTTGAGCTAGGCTCCTGATTTGTAAAGTTTTGATGAGGCCTCTGGTTCTCTAATTATGTATCGTTACTTGAGACTTATTTTTTAATGGCGGTCAGTTTCCCCTTCATTTTTTTACTTCTGATTTTGAGAGCTCGGGCATGGATGATCCAGCCAAGTGTTGTGACTGTAGTGTAATGTAGGTTTGATTGCAGTTACTATTACAGCATTTTTAGTTTCTTGAAGTTATCAGATCCAAGAGGATCTTACGTCTGAAACTTTTTCTCCAGAGGCTGTTGGAAGACCGGATGTCCATAGAATACCTTCACGTTTTCCTCATGTTCTTCCACCTGCTCATCACTATACAAACTTATCGACTAAAGTTAGATCAAGACCTCATTTATATACGCGTGTAAGCCCAATGTTTCTAAGTTAAAGTGACACAATCCTGAGTCTGCATCCATTAGACCTCTCCTAAAATTATTCACTGTGACATATAGGTTGATGGGACTTGGGCTTACCTCTGTCACAATCCAAAGGTGACTTCTAATGCTAACACAGTGTACTAAATATACATTTCTTAATGTTCAAGGAAATATGACATTTCCTACATCTCTCTAACATTAACCTCATAATTTCTACATGGTCCTTCAATAAACTAAATAACTTCCAATCATCCAGATAAACTTCTAAAAATTTATGTATAAAATCCTTGAATGCAACAACTATTACTCAAGAAAATATTGTTTGTGCATTCTTTAAACCAAATGGAATTACTGTGTACTGATATGACCCCCACTCTGTTGCAAATGTGGTTTTTTACCTGTCCTCCAGAACAATTCTGATATGATGATAACCCGAAAAACAATATCTAAAACCTCATATGTAAATGGAGTAGGAAAAGGATTATGCATGCATGCATCATTTAACTTCCTTAGATCCACACATATCCTAATCCCTCCAGTCTTCTTTTCCTGGACCACCATTAGGATAATCCACTCCGATTCTTCCACAGGTTCTATGATTGTTGATTCTAGCATTCTGTCAATTTCTGCCTTAACCTTCTGCTTATAGATGGGGTTTAATCTGTATGGTCTCTGTCTAACTAGCCTTGCATATAGTCTGAGGGGTATCTTCATTTCTCCAAGTTCTCCTGCTACCCCTTTCATCTCTGAAAATGTGTCTGGGAATAAGTCACTATACTTGCGCAGTAATTCGGTTATCTTTTCCATTGTCTCACTGTCCCAGTAATCTCCAATGTTGGATATCTTGGGATTCTCTTCAGTCCCAATATTGACCTTTTCAATCTTCATTGGTGCAATAAATTCTTTTGATTGTAGCCAGGGTCCTTCCAACCCTCTTTTTCCTTCCCCTTCTAATATATGTCACGTGGGTTGTCTTTTGCTTCTTCATCCTTTATGACCTGATAACAGTGAACTAGTTGTTCAAGTGTTTCTTTTCTGTAATCTATGTCTATTGTCATTGTATCTACCCCATACTCTTCAAATATCTTCCTTTTAATCCTCTGTAACTCTAGATCCACCCATGGATTCTCACTTTCAAATGAAAAAATCTTAATAAAGTTATGTTGCACTGTGCCCCAACTCTCAGTTTCTCTACGCAGTTCTTGTTCCTTGTACCGGTTACTATGTATTCCTTCTAAGGTATGAATAAAGTAATGCATCCATTCCCCTGGTGGTACCAATATCCAGTTAGTGACATAATCATTTATGTGATGTCTTGGGTTCCCTCTTCCATCATACTTTTGTAAGGGTCTATCCTGCTGACTCCTACCAAATCTTATGCGCATTAGTCTCTTACACTGATACTAGTCCTGAATTACCTCCTTACGCATACCCCACCATCGTGTAGGTGTGTCCCTTAGTGCTATATCCAACACTAATAATCTCTGACTATCCAAAACTTTTGATTCAAACTATGTCAGGAAGTTTCTAAATTTTCCTCTTCAGTAAATATGGGAAACTATCTTACTTCTGTCGCAAACCATCTTACTGTGCGTGTAACTCTGGTGCACCTCCTAGTAGAGACTTCATGCAATCTTTGCTGCCTATTTTCTACTCCAATATATAAATTTGACATGTCATAATTGATACTGATCCAATTGAGTACTCCATCTATAGTTGTATTCACATAGTCTTCCTCTCACACAATAGTTCTATACAATTGGTTTACACCATCCTCTAGAACACTGTTAGGCACATGTTTTACATATCTTCTCAATCTGAGGGATATAAAGGTGCTACTACCCTAAATTTCCTAGCTTCAAATATCATCTTTCTAGTCTTTAAATTAATGATGACCTGATTGTCAAAGGCCCAATCAATTCCCAATAGTGCTGGAAATGGTATAGACTCATCCACCATATCCATTAGTTCAAAGTTTGTTGTAGTGCGCACACCATCTAGATCCATTGTTTTATTCTTCAATCTACCCATGGGAATCACTCCATGTTGGTTTGCTAGCTTCAATTGGACATTGGAAAACCCTAGTGTAGGTTCTCGCATTGCTTCCCAAGTCTTCTTTAGCAAAATGTTGAGATCTGATCTTAAGTCTAGGATAACATTTCCCATGTTAAAGTCTCCGATATTTGCATTCAATTTGAACTCTCTGCTAGTTCTTTTCTTTCTATGGACTTGATTAATCTTATTTGGTTATTTTCCTACCCCTTCTTCTATGTTATATGTCTCAAGCATATTTTTAAACAAATCCATGGCATTCTTATCATTAAGTAATTTAAAGCAAGATTCCAGGAAATTCTTTAAGTTACTTACTTTCTTTGTTTGCTCTCCTTTGTAAGTATGTGTTAACTCCCAAAATGAACCCATCCCTTTGGTCACATTTTGTGGTGGATAGCATGGCTATCGGTAGTTTCCTCATTTCATTTTTGAGTTTTTATAGTTGCAAAACTTAGGTTTTGGTTTTTGTCTTAGAAAATAATATGACCCATAAAAGTCTTCTTTTCAAAATTTTCATAATTCACTTTCAACAGCTAACGTGTGTCCAAAAGATGAGTGTTAGCTGGGGAAAGTGGCAAGTTTCAGCAGCTAAGGAGCATCTTTCATAGGTCTGTGCACTAGGGAAAGTGTTCAATTCCAAATTATCCAAAGAAGCAGTGTCGTGGGTCGTGCGCTGGTGAAAGTGAAGAATTTCCACAGCTATGGAGCGGTTTTTACAAGGTCGTGCACTGTTGAAAGTGAAGACTTTCCACAGCTAACGGGGGTTTTTCACAGGACCATGCGCTGTTGAAAGTGAAAGTTTCTACAACTGAGGGGAATTTTCCATGGGCTGTTGGTTGGAGAAAGTGAGAATCACGTGCGCTTATCCATGTTTCAAAATCAAATCATGATGTGATCGACTCACGCCATGCTATCAGGAGGACACGCTGGTGAAAGTGGGTAATCATTTAAACTCGAGTTCCACGTCCCAGTCAGATTACATCTCGGATCCAGCTCAGAAACTCACGCTCCACAATCATGGCATCAGGGATGGCAAGTTCGAATTCGGTGGTGCAGGTACAGAGGATGTACTGCCGTGCTGACAATATCAAATCAAGGCATTGTTTCCATATCACACCCTGTTCATGGAGGTCTATTAAAGTTTCAAATGTTTCAAAACAGAGCTGACTCCTGAACTTCTTTCAACAACACAGAACCTTGGCTTGAATAGCTACTGCAAGGGTTAATATACAGAATTGTTGGGATTTTCGAGCTACAGAATGGCGAGGAGACGTAGTGGTTCCCTACTCAGGAGAGAGCTGGATAGCATGTCTTTTCTACAGACACATCCTGAAGTTCAGAAACATTTTGTAAACACAGGTTGTATTGAATTCATTGAGAGGTTGCAAAATGGTTGCCACCAGTCTACAGCAGAAGCTTTTGCCAAGACTTTCGATGGGAACAAAGCTCATGTTGGGTCCTTGGAAATTAGAGTAGATGAAGCTGCCATTGCTGCAGCAACAAACCTACCAAGAACGGGTTAGAGATGGTTCAAAACCACTGCTCCCAAAAATTTGGATTTCAGAGCTTATTTAAAAGAAGAGTTCAGGCACAAGGCATGGAAAAAGGGTATGCTGGTTTCCTATCTAGAAGAAGAATGGCAGGAGATATTTAAAGGTATCCAACTCTACATTACCTCGGAGGGTAGGTATGATAAACTCATGATGTATCACTTCAAACTCCTGGACCATTTCATAGGCAAGACTCCTCTCAATTTACCTTTTTTCCTACATAAGAGTTTGACTAAGGTTTGCAAGAAGATCAGGGCTCAACCCTTGAGCATGAAAAGTACTCTGTGCCACTTCGGCCTCATAAAATTGATCATCCTGGAGGAATTGAAACAACAGGGAACGAGATGGGAGCATTTTCTATTCTGGGAGGGTTTTGAAACACAGAATCAACTTGCAAATGAACCAGGGAAAGGTTCAAAGAAACAGTCTTCTCCTCAAAGTAATTCAAGAAAAAGAAGGACCCTGCCAGGACCTCCAGAAGACAAAATTTCTGGAGTAAAGCCCTGTAGGTCAAAGAAAATATTGAGTTTTGAAACCACTGCAGAGTAGACCACAGAGCGTCCTATAGAGTAGAGTACAAAGAAGAGAACCAATATATTAAACTTTCCCTATTCAGACTCAGAATCAGAGCAACAAGATCAATGCCCTGTCACCAAGAGTCATGAGCAGTCAACTGAGTGTGCACAAAACTATGAGACCTTCACTCATACAGAAGAGGGAGAAACATCAAAAAGCTCCAAATCAAAGAAGTCTCAGAAAATCAAACATCTGAAAGAGGTAATCGCTCAGCAAGAGGTTTTGGAACGGGTAATCAAAGGAAGGTATAAGAAGTTGTCTGAGAACTTTGAAAAACCCAACGCTGCACTTGAGAGATTGGCTAAGGAAAGTGTTAAACAGAAGAAGAGAAAGAAAAATCTCACCAAAGATTACAATAGTTTGTGGTGGCTTGCCAAATGCCTTAAAATGCAGATAAGAAGATTGAAACAAAAGCAAGGACAAAAATCCCATCCAGATCTGAAGGTACTTGCTCAAGTCGCTGTCAATATGCAAGGTGAGAAATAGGAGGCACACTGAGTTTTGATGAAATCAAAATTTTGAAGGTGAAAACTCATTTTGAGCGCAATCAGGGCTTTCACCAGCGCAAGGTGATATTTTATGACCCGTTAGCTATTGAAAGTGGCGACTTTCAATAGCTAACCTGCGGAATATTAAAGGAGTTAGCTGTTGAAAGCTGAAAAAGTATTTTTTGAAGCCAAGGACAAAATAGATCATTTTGAACAGGTTATGAAGGAGTTCCAGAGTATCAATGGACTATGATATCGCATGCAAAGGGCTCAACATTAGAGGTTAGAGAGAATTTTGGCAACCATATGCAAAACAACTTCCTCAAAAATTGACCATGAATGTTGGGGAGATCCAACTGTCCAGACAGGTGTCCTGCCACGTTTCATCACATTGCAGATACCAAGAGCTAAAGGATTCAGATGGTGAATTTTGGAGATTGAAGACAGTTCGAGTTCTAAGTTTAGTTGTTAAGACTTTATTTTTAAGTTGTTGATATAGATTTGAATTGTTTTTATTAAATACAGATCCATGTTTTTAGGATCTGTAAAACTGTTTGTAAGAGGCTATAAATGCCCATTTTTGATATGAAATAGGGGTTCAAACTGGGAGATATTTTCATGCCATTGTATAGACTCTTTTTGCAGAAATAAAGTGGAGTTTCCTTTCGTTTGCAATACCAGAATTGTTCATCTTTCATTCTTTGTACTTTAATTTCAGTTTATTTTAGTTCATAAAGACTGTTACCTCTTTGTTGAACTCATAGGCTTGAAATTAAAGGATTCCTTGCTGTCTTGTATTAGGCCCTACTTTCACTTGTATTGGCAAATCATGAATAGTATTCTCCATCCTCTCTTTCAATTATTTGATCTGGTTATTGTTTACTGAAATCACTGTATCTTTAGATGTGTGATGAGTTGTTTCTTATACAAATCATTGAAGACCCCATTGTCCCAAACACATAAAAACCATTATTTCTAAGTTACCAAGCATCCTTAGCCTACAACCCTAAGGAGTTTCTTGGAGTGATAACAATATGATCGAAAGACTGAGGCATATAAAAAATAGGAGCATCATACCTCTGCATAGTGTTCGATGTGGAGGATTCATTCTCCTCCAGGAACTCCTTCTTTTCTTCCTTGAAAGTTTCATTTTCCTTCTTTGCATCAAACTTCTCTTGTGGTTGAGTGTTCTTCTGAATCCAACACTAAGATTCCTTCTTTTGATCCTGCGCATCTGCTCCTATCTTCACTCCTCATCTAGTCACTATATTGGCGTTCCTCCCAAGATCCCTTATTTCAGCAAAAATCCACTGAATATTTTGGTTATTTAGATTCCTCTTCTCCTGGATATTCATCATTAACTTTGGGCACTCTTCTATCACGTGATCTGTTGCGCGACAATACATACATGTTGTTGTTGGTTCAGGAAAATATTTGGCATAGTATCCTTGCTGTTGAAAATTATGGTAGATAATAGACTCTCTTCCTCCTCCCATTCCTCCTCTTCCTCTTCCTCTTAATCCTCCTCTATCCCTGTGTGGACCCGTGTTCCGTTGATGATACTGTGGTGCCTGATTATATTGCAGGGGCTGCTGAAACTATGGCACTGCTTGAAATTGTTGCTGTAATATCCCTCGGTCGAACCCAATTGTAAATGTAAAGTAAGTATACTTAAGCTGGTGAGCTGTTTTGACATCATTTTGTAATACACCTTTCATGGCATAGTACATGCATGCATTGCGCAGTAAAAATATGTAGTGTACACATTCCCTGATGCCACACGCAGTAACTAAAGTGCACGTAGTATGGAGGTCAGTGAGCCTTATGTATATGATATGTGCTATAGGCTGGTGAGCCAGTTATTATAAGTTGGGATGCTTATGTTTTGGTATTAGGCCAGAGCGCCTAGATGTTAAAGGCCAGTGCACCTATTTTGTACATGTCTCATGATTAATATAGAATACATTGCTGCGCACAAACTGACCATGATAAAAGAGATGGGGGATTGAACTTCACCAGTTAGGGAAAGGGAGGGCCAAAAGTTAAGGGAAAGGGCTGAGCTAGAGAGCTTAAGCCAAAAAAGAATATTATACCAATATTTCCTAAAACATAAAGTAGGGATAATTATTTTATCCTAGGTTCTAAAGTTGGGGACAAGTGGACCAAAGTAACTTCCGATATGACAAGTGTCAAGTTGGGGACATGCATTCATATCATGGGGACTTAGCTCATTTGGTCACTTTTCCATGTGGATTGTTACCAACAATTAGACCATCATTCTCACCATTTTCACGATCAGTTTCATGGTGATTCCTTCCATCACTTAGTTATCCAGTCAATGATTCCATGTCCATTTTCACTCATGCAACCAGTTATCCTTGAGACATCCATTTCATCATATCTGAGCATGTTTCCATAACCTTTCCCGGTTGGTGTACTTGGTTAGATTGGAGTAGGATTGAAGAAGCGGGTTGTCAGGCCCGTGAGCAATTCTCCGGGTGAGAGAATTGTTGGGGATCGATTTCTAAAGGTGATAAACTATAGCTATAGTTCTCTAAGACTTCTAGTCCAGCCTGTTGATGAAGCCCTAGAAGGGAAGTGGGGCAACCGAGGGACTATTGAGTAGAGAAGGGACACACTTCCTTGGGTGGGACAAGCATGTGGGGAATGAGAGGTTGTAGGCGGTTAGTTGAGTGAGCACCTGAGACAAATTCTTTCTCATTGTCCATGATTCTTAGCCTGGTTAGGAACCCTTTACCCAGGTGGAGTTCAGTCCCAGCTCGGGGGTGACTCAATGTTGAGAGTGATGAACAGTGTAGTCTAAGGATGGGAGGTTTGTGGATGGTCTGTATGCAGTTGGTGACAATATTTCCAAGATAAGTACCAATCGTATGATGAAATTATGTGCTGCATTGTTATTTACATGCTTATGTTACGGTTTATCATATATGTGAATTTAACTGTCTGTATGTTTATGGGTATTTCCTTGTATATGCTACATATCTGTGGTTACTGTTATTTCAGTATGAAATCGTATATTATAGAATGTATCTGTTTGTTTAAGTTTATATGTAATGCTTCCGCAAAGAGTGTTGTATGTATATGTTTAAGTTGCATGCAGTTTGAAGAGAAAATTTATGTGGCATGGCTCAGTTGAATACTGGGTATGTTACCATATGTTTCACAATCAGAGAATGAAAGTGTTCCCTAGAGTAGCATGGACGATCTGTTTAAGGTTGGATATGCTACCAAATGGTATCAGAGCATGAGAGATTGATTTAGAGTGGAATTTCCCTGACCTGTGGGTGGTCGGGGGAACGTTACAGTTGCGCACTGCCAAACTGTGGCACAGTCTGTCATGCCATCAACTCAGCCCGCATCTTGTATGCATATGAGGTTCTTTCCTTCATTAACTCCATAGTTCTACATTTTTTGTCTTCATGCCCCCTTGATTTAGAAAAAATATAGAAAGTACTCTTCGGTTCTATCTTGTACTTATGCATCATAGGGAAGTGATAAGGATCATGCCCATGCCTCTTGCATATTTCACACCAAGGCCCTCCTGTAGGAAATGGATTTGGCATCCCTACTCCCAGGTACTGCACAAATGTTAGACACTCATTCTTGTGATGTCCCTCTAATCTGCACAGGGTACACCACACTGCTTCTCTTTTCTCCCTATTATTATTCTGATTTAATTGCATTGTCAAGTTCTTCAGGTCTTCCTTCATCTCCTCTATAGATGGATCTGTCTGTTTATACTGATTCTCTTCTAACTGCATCAATGCTTGCAGTTACTCTATCTAGATTTGAAATTTTTGTTGTCCTAATGGATATTTCAAGTGTGGTAACAAAGAATTTACAAACAGTTGTCTATGCTCCATGTCAGAAATGGGATAATTCAATTTACCTTTCAATGTCTTGAAATTTTGATCAATGTCCCATACAGATTCTCCTTGTTTTTGTCTAACCTCAATCATCTCATTCATAAACTGATCCTATGATTTTGACCTCTGAAACTTTGTTATCAATTCATGTTTGTTATATGCTACTGTTCTCGACGCACCCTATGGATTGTTTACTACTAGGTTCATGTACCAATACATCACGCGGTTTATGAATGTTATTGCTAACTGCATTACTTTTGTTGCCTCGCCAGTGACTGTTTTCACTTCCCATATTCTCTCACACACGAATAGGTGCTTCTCTGGGTCTTCTGTTCCATCCCCATAAAACTATGGTAATCTTATTGTTGGGTCTATGCCTGCCATTGTCAAATGTGTTGTACCTGCTCCCTATGGTACTACTATCTGTGTATTGTTGTTCAGACTTGAACTCCTACTGATATTTCTACTGGTACTTCCACTTGTACCACTAGCTGTATTTCTGCTAGTAATTCCACTTGTACCCTCACTTCTATTCTGATCTCCTAGCTTCCTTTGACCGTCATTCATTGGTTCTCTAAACAAATCTTTCTTTGCTGATGTGTTAATCGTACATGGGGTTGTAGGTTCTACATTGATTCAGATCTAGACATGGGTATATTATTCCTCATTATATCTCACTCCTCTAGTATTTATTTCATATGCGGAACACAATATTTCTTCAATGTTCTCCACAGCACGAAGATCCTCTACCTCTTCTTCATCACTCTCCAAGCCTTCCCTCTCAACCATTACTCTTTTTTTCCTATTGATCTTATACTGCTAGGGTCTTCCACTGCGCGTCTTTCCTGCCTTTTGCATAATTTCCTAGATCTACTCTTGATCCATCATAATGGGATCTTTCTCTTTACCTCGCTCTTCTCTATCCATTCCCCCCTCCATCTCATACCTTCCTCAATGTTTCCCCTAACTCCCTCATGCATGCAAGGTAGTTTAGATGTTTGATTCCATTGTTAATACCCATTTATCATGCAATAATCTATTGATCGAAGTGTACAATGACCTGATGTACCTTCCCCTTCAGATCTTAAGAAAATCATTCTCTTCTATGTTGTAATACTTTGATGTATCTACTGCAAACTATGTGATATACCCCACTACAATGTTGTCTAGACAGAAATCTACTGCACACATGAATTTGTTATTCACCCTTTTCAACCGCGCGATACTTTCTTCTGTGCACTCCACTAATCTAACTCTATTTTTCGGATGGGTATCTTTCAACTGTGTTATCCACTCCTATAATAACGTGGGAAACTCACTAAATAAACTCTCGTGTATCTCGTTGAATACGTATCTCTCTAAATACTGTCTTGGATTAAACCTAGAGATTCTATTATCTTTGTGGGAAAACTCTAGTTCTTGAACTAACAACCATATTTCAATCTCTGCTTTCGTGCGGTTCCAACCTAAAAACATCCCCTTTCTTAATCCCTCACACTATATTGCGTGATGCATCCCTCATGATCTAATCTTCTAAGTTCCAACTGGCAATGAAACTGTTGTTGGCTGCTATGGGCTGGCCCAGGTTCTAACTATAATATTACCAACAAACCCTTCTACCATTGGCCCTTCTAGATACTAGAAGGAAACAAAGCATACATAGTAAACTGCTCATTCTCACCTGAGATGGATTCTATTGGTGGTCGCAGGACTCATATGTCTACAACCTGGGGATGGGATGTGTATCTCTCAGAGGAATTTAACCTACTTATTGTTAACCTTCAAACCCTCATTAGATATTATTCCACACCATTGTCACAACTATTCTAATAGGACTTCATTAACCATTGTAGCTGCATGTGTTCAATGACAAGTATTTATCGATTGTAACACAAGATTCTGATCTAACCACTAGCTATAACATTTATTTATTTAGAGATATTCTACATATTCCATTAGTGTATTCTTACTGCACAGTGTTATCTCCTTTATCATGTAACATATTCATCATAAAAAATCATTAAAGTGAATACAACCATAAACACTACATACAGTCACACAAAACACATATATATTGTGGTTCACCCCCCTGGGGCTACGTCCACAAAGATTTTTCGCTTCGTATCTTTATTTATCTTCATGCAAAATATAGTGCTACGCACTATACAATTCTTCCGCCATTACATACGATCTCCACATATCACAACAGTTCTCACAACACTGAGAACTTTTCACCCATCCACTATCAGACTGTATAAAAATGGCTAACTCACTACTCGCCAACAACAACAACATGACAACCTTTATAGTCCTAATACATTCTACTTATACAAAAATGGGGCAAAGGCCTTACAAAAACCCTAACCCTAAGTGGGTTAGGTTTGTCTACTTTCTCCTTGACTTAATCTCGGTTGGTCCTCGATCCAACCCTTGCTCCAAGTCGACGCTTGTCCACTTTCCAACTACTCTGCAACAATTTTTCCACTTTGTAACTTCTTTTCTTGACACAGGTTTTCCTCTGTTTCCAGTGCTGCTTTTCCTCTATTTCTAACATGCTCCCCTATTTTCTGACGCTACTTTTATTCCTTCAAAAAGTTCTTGATTCTCCCTAAAATTGGCATGCGCCAACACATGGAGAAACTTTATTATGGTGGGAGAATATATGTTGTAACATCCCCGCTATAATCCCCATTTTAATTAATGTTTAATGTAGATATAACATGTGGCCATGGCTAAGCAATGTATATGCAAATTGTATTTCTGAATTTTAATAATAAAGTGTGATGCCAATTGTTGGGGTATATGGACGGAGATGGGGGCTAAATTAATCCACAAGAGAGAAGATGGTCTATGAGAATGTCTAAGAGGGGTCCAAGGGGGAATTAATCATGTCTATTAATTCAACCCACTTCCTAAAATTACTATTGGTATATCAACTTGGGGAAATGTGTGAGTTAAGCAAGCAAGCCAGAGGATAGGAAATTTGTATGGGCAGTTACAAAATTTTTAGACAGTCATTTTTTTCCATGAACAACGGGAAGAGATCAGAAAAGAAGAGCTCGGAATTGGAGCTACCACAGAGGGAGAATTATGGACCATGATGGAGCATTTTTGGAGCATATTTGGAGAAACATAGTGAAGATCCAGGTTGTTAGGCCTGAAGAGTGAATTCCTGTCTGAGTTGCATTGTAACAACAAGTGTTTGCTATTGTTTGTTGGTGGTTTTCCTATAAATGACTTCCCTTGAGTTCCCAACATAGAGATTCATGGTTACCTATGCCAGAGAGTACCTGATAAACAAATGGGATGCCCAAGGGAATGAGATGAGTGAAGGGGTACGTTCCTTGGGTTGGTCAGGTTGAGAGGAAAAGAGTTGGTGGAAAATAGGGATAGTTGTAGGAGAATACAAGTGGGTTTTGGGATTTTTTGAGTTGTGAGTGGACAGTAAGAGGCCACCCTCTTTTATGTACTACTAGCCCCAACTTAGGGGTGACTTGCTTTTGATATTTGGAACAAAAATTCTATGGTTGGGTGGACCATCTGTCCCAAGCTGTCAGTTTCACAACCATTTTTAAAAGATAAGTTTTTTGCCTTGTTTATGTGTTACATTATGAGTTAAATTGCTATGTATTCTGTTGGCCCTTGAACAAGTTTTGGAGATCCTTGGTCATGTTTGACCTAGTTTTCGGACTTTGACAGGTTGTCGAAGGCAGAGTGCAAGACAAAGCGGAGATCGCAGGATCTCGACCCCTTTTTGGGATTTTGGATTATGTAATGGGTATAGGATGTTGACCCATGGGTTTACCCATATTTAGGCCTAATTTGTAAAGTATAAATAGAAGGCTAGGCAATGTAAGAAGGAGACGATAAGAGCATCGATGTGATGTGGTGCTAAGTGAAAGTGTGAATTTTAAGTGCTTTGTGCATACTGTGTTGAGATTTGTAGAGTTGAGTGCAAGTCGTCTGTAGCGCTTTGTGCACAGATTGTGGAAGTCTCTGTTCTAGATATACTCAAGGAAGGAGGATCTGGAGAGGTGCACTCATATCTCATGTCCCAGGCGGAGTAGGATTTTGTGGCTCTGTGCATGTAACCTATTGAAGAAGCTAATAACGAACACGACGAGTTGGTGGATGTAGCCCTAGCATGGGGGTGAACCACATACATGCTGTGTTGCTCTGCTTTGTGTGATGTATTGATGTGTTTATATGTTTATTGCTTAGTTCTTTAACCTAGATGAATGATAGATAGATATGTTAATGCTATGTGCTTAATAGTGTGGATGAATACTAGATCTAGCCTATGTTTATGATCTTAGTGCTTGAAAGTAATATATCTGAATGAATTCAGTGATGTGTTGTGATTAGGGTTTAACTGCGCCATGACTAAGAACTAAATATTGATGAATGTTAACTGCTGAGTGCTCTATTAAGTGTTAGAATCACAGATCCGTGTCCCAGCTAAGGTTGCAGACACTGGAGTCCTGCAACCACCCCTACCTCTACCTCAGGTGAGACCTCATCTACTTCACAAGTGTTTCTAAAAAGGTCGGTAGTGAGGGTTTTGTTGGTGCGTTGTTGTAGCGTTGAACCCTGGGTCTGCCCCTGTGCCAACAAATAGTTCCCTTGTTGGGACCTGGAACTGTGATTGCTGGAAACTGAGGAAAAATAAGCTTTGTGTGAAGACCTAACCTAAAATTATGAAATCTCTGTGCGTATATCTGTCGCTCTAGTGCACAATACTCTACTTAGTTTATGAAGCTCTGTGCAAAAGAAAAGATGTTCGATTTGAAGAAAAGAGGTAAGATCTGAATGCATTTTTCTCTGATAAAGGTAAGAATAGTGAAAATTTTTAGATCTGGAAGCTTTGTGCTTTGTAGAAGTAAGATTACTGGAAATTTTTGTTTCTAAAGTATGGATCTAGGCATGTTTGATAAGATTTGTCCTAGCTTGAAAACTAGGGAACTGGTAGAAGAAATAAGATTTGATATGAGTAGTTCTGATAAGAATAGTGAAAGATATGTTATACCTATGCATAGAAAGAATGTTTGGACTAATGAATGGATGCAGGACCATAGAAATAATTTGTTGCAGGTTAGCTACCATGATCCTAGTGCGCCATACAGGAAAGGCTGAGGATAATTTAAAATAAAGAGAGGATTAACCCTTTGTTACAGTTGCAAAAAACCATGACATCTTGCTAAGGAATTCCCTAGAAGAAGACCTAGTTTCCTCTGTTGCAAAGCTATGGATCACAAAGTTTTGGATTGCCCTAGAATGATTGCTAAGGTTGAAAGAATGAATATGAACCAAGAAAACCCTAGGGCAGATCAAGAAACATAGGCTATGACATTAGAGAAAGTATTGCTACAGATGAAAGAAACCCTGAATGATCACCGGCATGTCAGCTTATCAGAGATATTAAAAGAAAAAGAATGCATAGAGGAAAGTATAGGAGACTTCTACATTGATTGTGTTCTAGATGAAGAAACACAGGTGAATATCATGATAGAAAGAACTTGGGAAATTCTAGGAAATCCTGCTATGATTCCTTCATTGGGAGGAATAAGGTTATTTAGAGGAAAGCTGATAAACCTATGTGGAAAATTGACTCAGATATCTATGAATGCCAATGGAACATCAACAGAGGAAGAATTTGAAGTTGTTAACTTTATTGAGAACAACGCTCCATTTGCTATGTTACTAGGAAAACCTTGGATTGAAAGAGATCAGGCTAGAAGGAAAGAAGAGGAAGTCTTGGAACAAAAGGAGCAAGAGTTGAAAGATTTCATGACTAGGAGGATCACACACTTGATTGAAGAACAAGAGAACCAAGCGAAGCTATTGAGAACCAGAGACTTGAATGTTGAAGTAATAAGAACACTAGAATATCCACATAAGACTAAAGTACCTATTCCAGATACAGATGATGTATTACCCCTGGTTTCTAGAAAAGAAACTCAACAACGCGAAGTTACTCTGCCGAGAGAAGATAAGAATCAGAATGGAAAAAAGAACTCCAAGACGAAGCTCACTGGAAAGAAGGCTAGAAAACTAATTAAGAAGAGAGCTAATATTGAAAAATTACATAAAGTTTTTGAGGGAACTTCGCAAAAGGAAAATTTGAAAAATTGGAGCTTTGCCGAAATGTCAGACCAAAATCACATGGCACTTCGCCATGGCGAATCAATATATCCATTAGGGATAGTATAATCATTAGATCGAAAACCCAAACAGATATAATGGTGCAGTGTGCCTAGCCTACCAGCTCATAGCTGGAAAGTTAGTAAGGAAGAACATACCTACGCAGGTCACAGGCTTTGTTGTTGACCTCATAGGAAAGTGTGTGGAAGGCCTGCATATGAACTGGGCGAAGTTCCTAGTTAATCAGATGGAGCTAGACTACCGTGAAGCACAGGATCAGGGCTACAAGTTTCACTTTAGCTGGCTCCTGATCCTCGTCGCCTTTGTTTCCTGGGAGATGCCAGAAGGTGCGACCTTCCCGAATATTGAACCATTCGAGCCACTTGCTGCGAAGTTCACTACCCTTTGGTATTCGAGAGATATGAACAAACAGTGGCAGTCAAACACTGTTTTTCACACCTATTACTTGCAACTGAAGAGAACCATTGAAGATGAACCTCGCATGACTCTGAACACCCTACAGGGGTTCTAACCCCTGATGAATTTCTGCACAGATCGACACTTCATCTACATAATAGTGCAAGTTGATGAACATAAGGAGCAGCTCCAATTGTACTACAAGCTCACAGAAGAAGACCTTGAGGAGATCACTAAGGACTGGTCAACAGATCTCCTTATTCCCACAGAACCTACATATATTTCTGACCTTGACAACCCAGAGACCATGCATAAAGAAAAAGATACACTTAGGACCAATAGAATGAAGAAGAACGAAGAGGTCCAAGATTTAATCAGTACCTCAGGAAAGACTGCTTTAGTATCACATGATCGAGGGGGTGATGAAGAAGTAGAAGAACTAAATGGAAAAGGAACTGAACATAAACCAGGTGAAGTAACACCACCCAGAGACGAGGTTGATCCCTTGAAGAAGAGGAAGGTTTTTCCCCCAAAACCCTCCTCCTGTAAGAAATCTAGAGCCACCGTGACCAAGATGAAGACTGTGCTCACTGTCGATGACTTTGAATTCATCATCGCAGCTGTAAACGATGCCTCGTAGGAAATCTTGTAGAATCAATAAGACAAGCAATAAGAGATGTACGTCATAATCAAGGTCAAATTCCGTGGGGTACAAGAAGCCCTTCAGTCCAGCTGCGTAGTCTCCACTGTGCCCTTGCCATTAGGAGAACCAAAGTTGGGGGATGAGCCCACCCAACTCCACCAATTAGCTGATGTGATCGAAGCTCGCCTTCGTCGTGCACAAGAAGAAATAGAACAAGCCACCAAGGCCTTGAAGCAAGTGCAAGGCATACTCGTACAGAAACATAGAGTTGAATCTAAGGAGAAGGTTACACTCCAGGCAAATTTCGAAGAAGAGAGAGTACATATGTGACAAGAAAAAGAACATTTGCTCACAGAGAAACTTGAAGTGAAAGAAGCATTCAAGAGAGAACTTCGCTCTGTGATGGGCTTAGAGCCATGTGCAGAAGACCGAGTCACACATCAAGTAGAGCAGATCACTAAAGCTATATAGAACCAACAACTATAACAATGAATAGTAGAATTAGAGCTCCGCATAGATCCTAGCACCCTGCAGGATGTGAGGGATCAAAGAGAAGCAACTACTCGAAGCATAGTTGAGAGAATAAAATCCCTTGACATGGAGTGTAAGAAACTCACTGATCACAGTGGCCAGACCTATGAATAACTCATTGAGAATCCATAACTGAAGGCACTGGATTCACAGCTCCAAGAGGCGAAGTATCAAGCCAAAACAATATAGGTGCAGTTGAATCCCTTGTCAGCTATGGAAAGAATGAAGTGATCCCAGGAGCAACGCACTTCCTAGTAGTAGGTCCACACTATTCATAACAAAGTTATGGAAGTAACTTAGAGACTCCAACCTGTACAGGATAAGGCTTACCAACTGTTTATAGAGATCGAAGGCTGAGGAGTGGAACTGGAGCAAGTCATCACTACAACTGAACAATTCCTAGAGGGACCTGTCAACGAAGCAGTCATACAATAATTCACTCAACATGAGGTCGTGGCACAACAACAATTCAATGCATCTCGATCCAAGATCGAGGATTTTGAAGCAGAACTAGTCAGATCAGAGTAACTCAGGATGAGCACAGGTGAGTGTTGGTGGCCTGTTGGCCCTTGACCATGTTTTGGAGATCCTTGGTCATGTTTGACCTAGTTTTGGGACTTCGACAGGCTGTTGAAGGAGGATCACAAGACGAAGTGGAGATCGCGGGATCTCAACCCCTGTTTGGGATTTGGGATTATGTAATGGGTATGGGATGTCAACCCATGGGTTTACCCATGGTTAGGCCTATTTTGTAAAGTATAAATAGAAGGCTAGGAAATGTAAGAAGGAGACAATAAGAACATCTATGTGATGTGGTGCTAAGTGAAAGTGTGAATTGTAAGTGCTTTGTGCATACTGTGTTGAGACTTGTAGAGTTGAGTGCAAGTCATCTGTAGTGCATTGTGCTATATCTACTCGAGGAAGGAGGATCTGGCGAGGTGTGCGTAGATCTCTTGTCCTAGGCGGAGTAGGATTTTGTGGCTCTGTGCATGTAACCGATTGAATAAGCAAATAACGAGCACGAAGAGTTGGTGGACGTAGCCCCAAGGTGGGGGTGAACCACGTACATGATATGTTTCTTTGCTTTGTGTGATGTATTGATGTGTTTATATGTTTATTGCTTAGTTCTTTAACCTAGATGAGTGATAGATAGATATGTTAATGTTATGTGCTTAATAGTGTGGATGAATACTAGATCTGGCCTATGTTGAGGTGCTTAGTGCTTGAAAGTAATAGATCTAAATGAATACTGCGTTGTGCTGTGATTAGGGTTTAACTGCGTTGTGAATAAGAACTGAATATTGATGAATGTTAACTGCTAATTGCTCTGTTAAGTCTTAGAATCACATATCTGTGTCCCAGCTAAGTTTGTAGACACTGGAGTCCTGCAACCACCCCTGCCTGTACCTCGGGTGAGACCTCATCTGCTTTACACGTGTTTCCGAAAGGGTCAGTAGTGAGGGTTTTGTTGGTGTGCTGTTGTAGCATTGAACCCTTTTGAAGGGCGAGAATGACTGTTCGTCAATTGGAAGAATGAGTCCGGTCCAGGGCTGTTGTTGTAGGTGAATCCCCCTGCGGACAAGTGGATTCCCTCTTGGTATCTAGACTCCTAATACCAAGATAACAAAGTGCTTAACATGGACACTGAAATCCTTTTAGATCTAATCAAGCTAATGAATTAAAGAGAAGGATAAATATATGTACCTTATTAGCGACGTTTGTCCTTGCAAAGTCCCGAATGAGCTTCGATCCTGAGCTCCCTGATAGGTCCTATAGGAAAAACAAAGATACAATGGACTTCCTACTCTACTGAGATTAGCTCAATCATAGATCCATCTATTGCAGACAAACTCATATGTAACAAACATAAGTTTGAAAGAAACATGCCAAGCATTGATTATTAATGAGAACAAGTAAAATTACTTACAATCTTTTGAATGAAGGTGCTGCAGCTTCTTCCAGTTCTCCTTGTCCAACCCCTTTTATCAAGTAATCTACACTGATTTCTTTGATGACATCTCACTCATGAGATCATAAGTTTCACATCTCCAATCTTTTCCATGTACCTTTCACCATGAGAAGGCCTCCTTATATAACCTTGGAGAGGTCTAACCACTTGAGAGATATTTGGGATAAGTTGAGGATTCCTCTCCTTCAGTTGAGGATCTTCCCTAAGATCATTCCTTGAACATCTATTTGAATCCAACCACCTTCAAGAATTGAGGGATTCTTCCCTGATTTGCCTCAACAATGCCAAAACTTGCTAAAACAAGGGTAGCGCTCCCCCAAAAGGGTGCACAGGGCACTCAAACACTCCCCCAAAGAGGCTCAAGGAGCGCTGGCACTCCCTGACAGTGGTTAGGGGAGCGCTCCTCTCCAAAATCCATTTTTTAGTGGTTTTTTCAGTGGCAAAAAGTTTGTACTCCCTGTCAAGTGACTTCTCTTCTTCAAAACTAGTCTTTGGGGTGTCTTAAGTGTCGATGTGATGTCGTTAAAGGCACGAAATGGGCAAGATGGAAGTATGATGTTTATGACACTTGAAACACTCGTAGTCAAGATGCGACACTTGCGGACAAGATGCGACACTTACAACACTTGTAATGACGACACTTGCAACACTATCGAAGTGAGTAATTTTGAGGTGTAACAATTATCTAAATAACCCAAGTCGTTTGGTGTAACTTGTTCCAATGGGTTTAATGGCTTCATTAGCCAATATAAAAGAAACAAATAAAAGAA
>JASDQU011404869.1:5292-17673 GCA_032191745.1 Picea mariana | reverse complement strand
AGATTTACTTATCTTACTTATGTACATGATATACAAACTGCAAGTTTTAATCTAAACTTATGAAACTGAATGTGAAAAATGATTTCTTCGAAGAAGAAGATAAAGAAAGCACATAAATATAATTTTTTGTTTTTCCTTTATAAATCTAAACTGATATGGAAAAATACTATGAAACAGAAATGTGTGGATAGTCAAAAACCGAACCATACATTTAAGTTTCAGTAATAAGTAAATGACATAAAAATGTAAATGAGCTAACCTTTTAGTAAGTTAGCAATATGTATCCAAGCATCTGCATGATTAGAGAATGTCCAACTACCACGTCCAAGAGGGAAACCTGCAATGAACCTTAAGACTATTCTAAATAAATCCAGAACAATGTGTTGGCAGTTGGGTTTTAATAACATAATAGATGATACGAATAGGTCCTGTGATCTTATGATCGCAAGTGATTACATTAATATAAATCTGATTGTAACAACATTGCATTTGATTATTCAACTAAAAATTAAAGAGAAATCATGTCATTTAAGATGAATAGATGATCACACTGTTAATATCTAAAGCATCAAATATGAACAATATTTATAAAAGAATTATCCCAAAACATAACATATCGTGAAGTCTAAATCTATCAAAACCTATTAGTATATCAGGATAAACAAAACATAAATGAAAACACCATTTACAAGAGGCTAAAGCCAAAATGCATATTGTTGTTCCATTTAAGTCTATGAATTAATCGTCCATCTTCTGCTTCAGGCTGAGATGATTTCTATTACAAAACTTTGTATTTAAAGAGTTTAGGTAAACTAAGCATCCTATCTTCTAAGATAGGATCATATCTCAAAAAGATCTCACAGTTACAACAATAGAGGGTCTAAAAAGCCACTCAATATCAAACTGTATCTTCAAAATTACACAAGTTTTGTTTTGATTTATAGAATAAGCCAAAAGAGGTGACTAATCAACTAAGTCCAACAATGCTCCATCTTATGAGATCACCACAAGATACATCATATCCTGAAAGAAAAATGAAATGTGCAAATTATATATTTATTTAACTAACAATTTCCAAATTTTTATATGAGAAATTTGAGTTGGCTACAAAATCTCACGATTCTATAGCCAGTCTTATTATTGACAAAAAAATCTAAATCACTCTATATTAATTATAAAAATAACAATAAAGCACTAAAAAAAATAATCTTAATTCGAATTACACAATTTTAGAGTTGATCACAGCCTCGATACTATCGATGCTTTTTATTATGATATTGCTAGTCCTTTTCAAGCGTTTTCCTTGCCTTTGTGCATTGATCTTGAGCTCACGGTTTTCAATTGTCAATGAGCATTTTTGAGACATAAGAGCCTTGATCTCTTTTTGAAGGACAAGAATGTCTGTGTAATACATACCTATCCAGTGTAAATACACTTCACAATTTACAAAATGGTTGACCAAGCACATGAATGTGTGTTAAAACACTTCCACTATCCACTGTCGGCTTTTGACTGAATTTAATTCCTAAAAAATCCTTGTTGTGCTTCAGACACAGTGGCAAGTTATCCACATAATCAAAGGTTTGATTGAGATCCGGTTTAGAGTGATTTGGGTCTTCAACTGCCAGGAATTTTTCAATCTTAGAATTAGAGCTCTCATGGACCTCGATCGATTCGATTGAGCTCACATGAGATTTTTATCTATTTCATAGGCTCCTTGAAATTAGCCTCCCATCCCTCTTGTTATTATACCCTCACATGTCTCAATTTTCTTTAACTGTTTGGAAGGGTTTCCACTGGTGGATTTGATGTTAAGGTTAGGGTCGACGACTTGTTCACACTTAGGAACTCTAACAAGCTTGGAGCCGACGTCTTGTTGTTCACACACAGATTGATCGGGCATAACCCTTTCATAAGGGTTTTCACACAAGAAAACTAGCCTATCACTGGAGGGAAAACCCGACTTCTCTAGCATAGGTTTATCAACCATAAGAGTGTCCATAGGGTTTACTATAACAAATCCATTGTGAGTCACAAAAACATTCCAATCATCATTAAGTCATTTCAGATGATGGACTATCAACAACTTAATTAACCCATGATGAAATAAGCTAGAATCTAATTTATTCCTTTTATATCTCTTTGACATCTTATATAAACTTCTTAATAAGTAAAAAAGCATGTTTAACTGGAAATCGATAAAATGCATGAGCAGTCTTATGTGGTAAAGGAAGACGAGGCCGTAGCAACCTTCACAAGTGACAAAATGTCTTAACACTGCCAATAAACCATGCCATCTATCCTTCAATAGAGAGAGTGGCATACCTTTGTCACAAAATTGAATGTTTCGGGAGGTGACGAACATACCCCATGGTACCTCGTCTAGCTTTGAATTTTTAAACCATTTTTGGCTGGTGAGGGGAAGACCTGTTGCCTCACTCAAGAATTCCTCGGTGATTTCCAAATGAATGTCACCCACTTTGGCTCTGCATTTATCGAATATGAGGGTGAAATCTTGGGTTGCTTGTAATTTATAACCCTGAATCTTGTTAAGAAACACAACCCAACTCTGGATTTTAAGGTCTTCACTCACATCATCATACAACAAAAAAGTTTGGGATCCATTCAACTCAACACGGACGACAGGGGCCATAAGGGTTTGGACAAAGAGTCACAAAGGCGACTAGAAATCACTGTGATCATAAGGGGTAACAAAGGCAGAGGAGGTCTAGAGAAAGTAACAAAGGTATAAAACCCATAGTTACCTTAGCATGACCAAAATGAGAGCATAGGGGGTTTCAAGCCACAAAAATCGGGCGTTTTGGGTAATGAAAGCCCTGAGTACAGAGCGAAACCCAAGACCCTAGTTTGTAATGATGGATCTGTCGATTCGAATTACCACTTCAAATAGAGTACATGGTACAACTGAGTTGTGTTTGAATCTCATCATATGTAATGGGTACCTTGATTTGCCAAGGTAAGGAGAGGATGTGATCCAAAAATCAAAATACCAATCAAAATATTTAAAATCGAAAAATATCTACCAAGTGTTAAATGAAGAAGCTTATAGTCTTAATGCCAATCTATTCTTTATGTATTTATAAAGTCCTCAAGATATAGCTTATAATCCAGGAGCAAATAAAAAACAAATGTTTTATTGATATACGATAAGCTTCAAAGCAAAACAACATCCATTAAAAGAGTTGTGAGATCATTGACCCTACATAAAGACCAAGCCTTGGATATAATTGCAATTTGATTATCAGTTTTAATGTTCCATTCATGCTTTCAGCCATGAATGTAGCATGAAATGAAAATAATAAAATAGGAACAATCAAATCATCTTTTTTACAAACGAGTAGTCACCTTCAAATAGCCATATTTACATGACAAAGTGTAGGAAGCTACAAAAATTGTTATTTGTCACTTTAAAAGGAAAAAATCATGTAGGGATGCCAACAATGGTGACTTACTGGGAGAAGCAGTTATCTCTGCATTACCGACGAGTTCATGTTAGGACCTCTTAGAATGATTACAGATCAAAGCATAGTTGAAGGACATCAAGCATCTCAACAATCATTACACAGTCCAACTTCAGATACCTTTCTGTCCAAATGAAATATGGTGATTTTTTTTTAACTAGGAGAGCAACGATGTTCAAGTCAATGGATTCGATACTGTTGATAGGGCCACTGCTGCCAGTAGGTGTCCATAGCCTCAGCAGGGATTTCAATTAACCCACTCTGACGCCTCTACCATGTCCAAGAAATTTCAATTCAAAATAAAGACTACTTATGACCAATATCAAAATTTATACCTGACAATTTTCTTGAACCTGACATTGCTTCGCTGCCAACAGGCCTGTTCAGTACCCCAACGAAGTTGTCTTGGAATCATGCATGCATTTACCCGCTGCTAGTAGACCTGTTTAGTATCCTGGCAGGTTTACAAACACTTCCCACAAATATTGAGAAATTGTTTACAATATGATATAAATTTAAAGATATTCAGAAGAGCGGGGTGATGCTGAAAATTTCAGTCTTTAGAACACTTGTTATTTTCCAGCCTTTAATTTTTTGCTTAATCACCTTCATTATGATCTAAAATTAGTTTCTTGATGAAACCAACTTTTCAAGGACAAGAAGGCATACTTGAGTTTCTTTCTTTAAAAACAGGGATAGCGTAAAAATATTTAAAGATGACCGTGTCTGCTCATAATTATAAAGTGAGACCAGGAAATCTGTTTCAAACAACAAATTTCTTTAGCTAGTTTGTGTTTAAGCAATTCACAGAATTGATGCTCTTGAGAATACCTTAACAGTTGCTTCATAATGATGCATTTTGGCTCCCCTCCACAAACTAAAAGGTGAAACAGACATAAGTTTAACCAAAAAGCAGCGAAAACAAACAAAATGAAAAATACCAAACTTAGAAAATAAAAATAAATCAAAACGGAAAAATATGTACAAAAGATGGATCTGAAATTATCACAAAAAATACCTCTTGAGAGCTTGGCCATTCACCGGGAAGGTGTTTGGCTGTCCCTCTAAATTCTGTAGGCGGAAAGAGCTGGGACCTAGTTTTTCAACGATTACGAAGGGCCCCAACCATAAGTTCTAGAACTTGGTATGTTCCCCTTTTCCCTCATGAGGTTTATCCCATTTGAGAACCAGATCTCCTACCTCAAAGTTTCTATCTGAAGTAGAGTTTGAATCGAACCAACTTTTCACAATATGCTGATGCTGATCTAGTATCTCTTTTACTTGTGCTCTTACTTCCTCTAATTTCAACAAAGCATTAATTCGACTTTCAAGAGGAGGACAATCCTCTTCCTGAACGTTTTGCGATAATTGTAGAGAGGGAAGAAGACCATGATGAGGGATAATTGCTTCTCTTCCGTAGACGAGAAATAAAGGAGAATTACCAATAGAGGTTTACAGAGTCACCCTATCAGCCTAGAGTGCATTAAAAAGCGTGTTGTGCAATTCTTGTGGTTTTCAGAAACTGTCCTCTTGATGATCTTGATCAGGTTTTTGTTTGTTGATTATGCTAAGCCATTTCCTTGGGGGTAATAGCTGGAATAATATTTCAGTTTGATCCCTTTTTATAAATTAAAAACACTCATATCGAGGGATGAAAAGTAGGAAGAATTATCGAATACCAAACACTCGGGAATACTGAATCTAGTAATGATGTTTGAGTTAAGGAAATATATTACCTGACTAGTGTTTACCACTTTTAGTGGTGCAACCTCAGACCGTTTGGTAAAATAGTCTGTTGCTGTAATGATGTATTTATGTTGCTATGAGGAAGTGGGGTTAATCAGACCTATGATGTCAGGACCCCACTGCTGAAAAGGTGAATCTGCCAAAACAGGCTGTAAAGGGAATGTTGCATTTTGTACTCGTCCAATAGCCTTTTGGAAGATTATGCATTTACGACATAATGCATGGGCATCTTTGAACAATGTGGGCCAATAATACCCAACTCTTAATACTTTGTGAGTAGTGGTGTCTCCACCAAAATTCCCACCAAATTCACTTGCATGCAGTTCAAATAATACTTTCTCTGCTTCATCTCTTTCCAAACAATGCATGCGGACGTCATCAAAATTTTTACGGAATAATACGCCATTTACCAGTTGGAAAGGTGTAGATTTTAGTCTTAATGCTCTTCTCTTTTTTGGATTGAGACGCGAGGAGAAGAACCGTGTGTTAGATAAAACTTAATATCATCAAACCATGAATTAGCAACAACTTGTGTACAACATATTTGATTTTGACTACGCTGATTTACAGTTGAGACATTAATTTGGCCCTATAGCTCTTCAACTGAATCAGCCACTAGTTTGCATAGACCTTGACCTCTGACAATTTGTGCAGGGGTAATTTCAAGGTCATGCTCTTGTAATGATGTCATCCATTTTTCCCATTTTTCACCCAATTCCTTTTGTACTAACAAGTTTTTGACAGCAGGATAAGGCAGAACGACACACTTGCTTGATCCTTTCGGTGACTCTTGGTTCCAACACACACACTTACTCGATCCTTGTATGAAGAAGATCCAATTCCTCTTGATAGACTTGCTAGAGTCTCAAAGCTCCTATTCAAGCTAGGTCCTTCACCTAATTCCTTCACCAATTCTCCAATTAATCTTGCTTAACCTTTTCCACGAGAATTCCATCAATATATAGGAGAGGATGAGATGGCTACTTGGATGAGAATGATCCCACAATATCAGGGAAACTAGTAAAATGATAACCATTCGAATGCCAACCCATTCTCTTGAAGATTCCCTTCTGGAACCATTGAGACTTCATCTTTTTCCAAGCTTGAGAACAAGTTCACACCCTAGCTATGTAGCATAGTGCGAGAAGTTCACACCCTAGCTGAAGGCAGCCTGCGAGAATGGGTCATTCTCGCACTCTAGGATATAAGCAACCTGCAAACTTTCTTCAAAAATATGTTTTCTGGGAAGAGATGAATGTCACTTTTCTCAGGAGAAAGTTCTTATTAGGAGCCTGAGTACACCATCATCAATACACCATCAAGATGACCAAAATCATGCGTAACAGTTTGGCACATTTGGTAAAGTTGTTGACCGAGTACATGTCATGATCTCCGACAGTTGTTTTGAATCGATGATAGGGGAAGTTTCAGCCATGAAGTTACCGAAGAAAGTGTTCATTCCCTGCATTTCAACTAAATTAGTGGAAGCAGTAAATGGTTCATTAGAATCATTCAAATCTGTTACGGTGTACTTGAGATAACGTTCACGGTTAATCCTAATTTTATTTGGCTTTCCATTTTCTGGCAGCCATAAATGTGACCAATCTGTTGCAAAGTAACCATGTAGTTGCTCGGACCAAGCCCTTCCCAAGAATAAACCATAGACCTTGGGGATGTCAACAACAATGATGTCAATAATTTGGTGAACTTTAGGATTAGAAGATAACCTAATGAGCAAATTTTTTAGTTCACCAATTACCTTAACATTTGTCTGATCGAGCTGAATGATTTTAAGACTAGAAGGCTGAACTTTAGTGTTGATTTTTTGGCAAATAGACAAGGGCATGACATTTGATGATGTGTCAGAATATACCATGCAATTATGTACATTTCTATTGAAAATTTCAAAAGTTAACAAGAAAGGTGGGACATTTTTGTGAGTATTAACATAAGAATTCTGCTGATTTTTAGTTGCAGTCCCTGAAATTATTTTATCTACATTTGATACAGTTTTTTTAGTGAGATCCCTTTTATCTAGGGTTTCAGTTGTTGTTTTAGCAGGGACCTTTTGAGTTGTTTTAGAATTAATTTTTGCAATTTTCTTGCTATTCATATTGTTGTGTTTACTATTTTCTACGATGTTCTAAAGCATTTTCTGCAGAAGAAGAGGGAATTTCAAAAATTCGTAAACAAAATATTAGCTCTAAGTTTCTTTAGGTCTTCAATCAAACCATACTCTAAATTTGGGGCTACTAGATTCTGTTTTGTTTCATCTTGTTTAAATTGTTTCAGAGGCACATTAGTACTTATTTCGGAAGAGGATTTACTCAGAGTTTTGCTTCAGGTGTTCTAAGGATGGACAATTTCAAAATTGGCTTGAAAAATACTGTCGAAAAAATGTCCGAAGAAATTGGGACATGATTCCTCTTCTTCAACTGTTTCTTCTTCAACCATGTCTTTAGAATTATCAGGGGGAACTAAGTTATCATGCGCTTCAAGGATAGTTTGTAGAGCGTATTGTAAGCTTTCAAAATTTAGATCCCCAGGGGTCGGATTTGGTTAGTTGGTCGGAAAAGGTTTTTTGAAAGGAGGTTTATAAATTCCTTTGCTCGAATATGATTCTTGAGCTGATCTCTTGAAGTCTACGACTTGATTCGATAATTTTTGGACGACCTTTTGCAAACTTTCTAAGTCTAAGGTTTCTGATTGGATTTTAGATTGGGGAGGCCTAATAAGAATTTCTATTTTCTTCTTAGAAGATGGGGTTATTTCAGCCTCATTACTAAGATTATCTTTCAAGATCAAAATATCTTTTTCAATTTGGCTGGCCTCCTCGAAGGCTTCCAATAACGTAACTTTTTAGACCTTTTAACCCAAATTGCTATATTATGGTGTAGAGATTTAGTGTAATATGCCACAATAAGGCTTTCTGTATGCATTGAATCAATGGGGATTCAATTTTTTAACATGAGGAACCTTTGATTAAAATATTTTACTTTCTCCTTAGGGTTCATCTTTACGCTGGAGAGTTCCATGACCAGGACATCAGAAGATTTATCATCTCCGAACTTCTCTAGGAAACAGGTTCGAATTTGTCCCAAGATACAATGGTGTGAGGTTGTTGGGAGAAATACAATGTAGAGGCATTGCCCTCAAACATGTAAGGAAAAAGTCTACATACTACATCTTCATGTTCTACACTTTCAAGTCTAATGGCTAGCATGAATTTCTTTATGTGATCCTCGACGATTTGCTTAGACTCTGGATCAAACTTAGCTAACCATTTCTCCGGGTGTTTTGGTAAAGGGTGCTGAGGTCCTGGTATAGACACAACATCTTGATCGAGCCAAGGCCTAGCGGGATTGCTTTGATTTTCCATGGGTGTAGGTGGTGTCGAAGGCTGAGATGCTTCAAATGAAGAACTAGCTTCGTCAGATGACTCTCCTCTTGAAGAGGAAGGAGATGAATGAGGTGGGGAAGGTGGAATACCAGATCCTATGGCTCCAAGAGTAGGGGTATGGTCAGGATCTATGGGATTTAAAAGCATACCAGTGCCTTCAAGTTGTTCTCTGATATCATAGAAATCTAAAGGTTGATTCAGTGGTCGAACAGGTTGTCTGATATGGGCCAAAGCACTATGTGTCCTTAAAAGTGACTGACGAACAATTTCTTGTAGGTCGGACCCTTGAGGGTTTGGTGTTACTGGCTCAACGAGAATCTGGGGATTTTCGTTCGAGGTGGTTGCTATTTCAGAAGTAACATTGTTGTGAGAATGACTCCGTGTTACTATAGGGGAGCGAGTGTGTGGTGGAGGAGTCTTGCGACTTCCACGTGCCATCAATTGTATTCATGCCCTCCTTCTAGCGCCATTTGTTGATGGGCAAAAATGACCGTCTGCCAACTGGAAGAACGAGTCTGGTTCGGGGTTGTCTAAATAACCTAAGCCATTTGGTGTAACTCGTTTTGACGAGTTTAATGGTTCCATTAGCCAATATAAAAAAGAAATGAATAAAAGAAGTGAAATAACTAACTAATTGTTAATCACTATATATATATATATATACATACGTATAATGTAACTATTGTAGATCTATTTAAACAAAAGATTTACTTATCTTACTTATGTACATGATATACAAATTGCAAGTTTTAATCTAAACTTACGAAACTTAATGTGAAAAATGATTTCTTCGAAGAAGCAGATAAAGAAAGCACATAAAAATATTTTTTCATTTTTCCTTTATAAATCTAAACTGATATGGAAAATACTATGAAACAAAAATGTGTGGATAGTAAAAAACTGAACCATACATTGGAGTTTCAGTAATAAGTAAATGAAAGAAAAATGTAAATGAGCTAACCTGTTAGTGAGTTAGTGATATGTATCCAAGCATCTGCATGATTAGAGAATGTCCAACTACCACGTCCAAGAAGGAAACCTGCAATGAGCCTTAAGACTGTTCTAAATAAATCTAGAACAATGTGTTGACAGTTGGGTTTTAATAACATAATAGATGATACAAATAGGTCCTGTGATATTATTATTGCAAGCGATTACATTAAGATAAATCTGATTGTAACAACATTGCATTTGATCTTTCAACTAAAAATTAAAGAGAAATCTTGCCATTTAAGCTGAATAGATGATCACACTGTTAATTATAAAGCATCAAATATGAATGATATTTATAAAAATAATTATCCAAAAACATAACATATCGTCAAGTCTAAAGCTATCAAAACCTATTAGTATATCTGGATAAAAAAAACATAAATGAAAACACCATTTACAAGAGGCTAAAGCCAAAATGCATATTGTTGTTCCATTTAAGTCTGTGAATTAATCGTCCATCTTCTACCCTAGGCCAAGATGATTTCTATTGACTATGTTCTGGATGAAGAAACACAAGTGAATATCATGGCAGAAAGAACTTGGTAAATTCTAAGAAAGCCTACTATGATTCCTTCATTGGGAGGAATAGGGTTATTTAGAGGAAAGCTGATAAACCTATGTGGAAAACTGGCCCAGATATCTATGAATGCCAATGGAACTTCGACAGAGGAAGAATTTGAAGTTGTTAACTTTATTGAGAACAACCCTCCATTTTCTATGTTACTAGGAAAACCTTGGATTGAAAGAGATCAGGCCATAAGGAAATAAGAAGAAGTCTTGGAACAAAAGAAACAAGAGTTGAAAGATTTCATGACTAGGAGGATCACACACTTGATTGAAGAACAAGAGAAACAAGAGAAGCTATTGAGAACCAGAGACTTAGTATGTCAAAGTAATAAGAATACTAGAAGATCCATAGAAGACTGAAGTAACTATTCTAGATATAGATGAAGTATTGCCTTTGTTTTCTAGAAAAGAATATCAACATCACGAAGTTACTTTTCCAAGAGAAGATAAGAATCAAAATGGAAAAAGGAACTTTGAGACGAAGCTCACTGGAAAGAAGGCTAGAAAACTAAGTAAGAAGAGAGATAATATTGAAAAGTTAGAGAAATTTCCCAAGGGAACTTCGCAGAAGGAAAATTTGCAAAATTGGAGCTTCATCGGAATATCAAAACAACGTCACATGGCACTTTGCCATGATGAAGCAATATAGCCGTTGGGGACAGTATAACTATTAGATCGACAACCCAAACAGATAGAATGGTGCAGTGTGCCTAGCCTGCCAGCTCATAGTCGAAAAGTTAGTAAGGAAGAACAGACCTATGCAGGTCACAGGATTTGTTGTTGACCTCGCAGGCAAGTGTGTGGAAGGCTTGCAGATGAACTAGGTGAAGTCCCTAGTTAATCAGCTGGAGCTAGACTGTCACGAAGAATAGGATTAGGGCTACGAGTTTCACTTTAGCTGGCTCATGATCCTCATCACCTTTGTTTCCTGGTATATGCCGAAAGGTGAGACCTTCCCAGATATTGAACCATTTGAGCCGCTTACTACGAAGTTCACTACCCTTTGGTATTCGAGAGATATGAACAAACAGTGGCAGTCGAACGTTGTTTTTCACACCTATTACTTGCAACTGAATAGAGCCATTGAAGTTGAACCTCGCATGACTCTGAACACCCTACAGAGGTTCTGACCCCTGATGAAGTTCTACACAGATCGACACTTCATCTACATAATAGCGTGAGCCGATGAACATAAGGAGTAGATCCAATCATACTAGAAGCTCACATAAGAAGACCTTGAGGACATCATTAAGGACTGGTTGACAGATCTCCTTATTCCCATAGACTCTGCATAGATGTATGACCCTGACAACCCAGATACCATGCATAAATAACAAGATATGCTCGGGACCAGCAGAACGAAGAAGACCAAAGAGGTCCAAGATTTAATCAGTACCTCAGGAAAGACTTCTTCAGTATCACCTGATCGAGGGGGTGTTGACAAAGTAGAAGAAATAAATGGCAAAGGAACTAAATAGAAACTAGGATAACTAACACCACCTAGAGATGAGGTTGATCCCCTAAAGAAGAGGAAGGTTTCTCCCCTGAAACCCTCCTCCCAGAAGAAATCCAGAGCCACCGTGACCAAGATGAAGACTGTGCTCATTGTCGATGACTTTGACTTCATCATCGCACTTGTAAACAATGCCTCATATTAAATCTTGTATAAGAAAGAATCCAAGAAACATGATATGTACGATAGAATCAAGGTCAAACTCTGTGTGGTACAATAGGCCCTTTAGTCTAGCTGCGCAGTCTCCACTGAACCCCTGCCATCAGTAGAACCAGATTTGGGGGATGAGCCCACCCAAATCCACAGATTAGTTGATGCAGTCAAAGCTCACCTTCGTCGTGCACAAGAAGAAATAGAACAAGCCACTTAGGCCTTGAAGCAAGTGCAATGCATACTCGTAGAACAACGCAGAGTTGCAGAGCAGGAGAAGGTCGCTCTCTAGGAAAAGTTCGAAGAAGAGAGAGTACATATGTGACAAGAAAAAGAATAGTTGCTCGCAGAGCAACTTGAAGTGAAAGAAGCATTCAAGAGATCACTTCGCTCTATGATGGGCTTAGAGACACAGGTAGAACACCGAGTCACGCATCAAGTAAAGCATCACCTATTACCATATCGCCCACGCATGTGGTGCCCATATCCTCTAAATTTCTCTGTACGGCCCCCCGTACAGCCCCCGCCCA
>JASDQU011404868.1:702-22120 GCA_032191745.1 Picea mariana | reverse complement strand
ACATGACTTTTGGCACTTCATCTCCTAGGGTTAGGTTTTTGGATGTCTAGGGTTTTTGAAATTCCCGTTTATTGTAAAAAGTCCTTTAGAGCCTCATTGTAATCATCTTCTTGCAAATAAGCACATCCATCACATCTCTTCTTAGAGATAAGCCACCACCATTCTAGCAAGCTTGTTTTCCGCTGCATTTTACAGTTTCAACTTATTTCCTTATTGAATAGAAACCAGTCTTACTATATATCTGTTATTTTGTGTTAAGCATCTTTTGATAATAATATGTATTCATTTAGTTCTTCTCATAAAATCCAGATTAGTGGTATCAGAGCGGTCTGCTCCTTGTCGTTCTTAATGCATGTCCCCAATGAGGTCAGGGTACAAAGAATTGGGTCTCGAGCTTGTTTTTCTTGAGAAAGCAATATCTCGCATGCCCAAGAGACCTCTCATGGTAGGAGAAAAGACCACAAAATGTACACAAAATGGACCACATTGCGGCAGGAAAGAGACTAAGTAGTGCCTGAGTTCACAAATATCTTCCATACCTTGCTTACCAAGCTAGGTATCAAAGATTTTGAGAAAAATTAGGTGCTCAAGTATCGTGGCGGTCTGCATAGATACATCCAGGCCAAAATGGATTTTCTAGATATCTCATCCTTGGGCATGACTTACCGATATGTCGTCAAAATTGAGCAGAAGCTCAAACAAAATATGCGACAATTTGGGCCTAGAAACCCCTCACAACAAAATCCAGGAAAGAGAGGCCCCAACCCATAGAACAAAGGATAGAGAAAAGATAGACTTCCTCAGAACAACCATTCCAGGCCGCAAGCAAAGAAGAACACTAGAAAGATAAAGAAAGATACCGGGAAGTGGTGCGACTTCCATAAGAGCCCCTGGCATAACATTGTTGGTTGTCGCTCAAAGTAGTCGCTGGTGGTTGAGGTGAAAGCCTTTGAATCAGATGTGGCTTCCAACTCTAATTCAGAACCAAAAAGGGGGAGATGGATCATTGACGTAGAACCCAGTGCTACCGTTGCTACCACCAAGCTCCAGCCTGGTGAACTAGACGAGCGAGAGGAAGGTGAGCACCTTTTTCATTCACAAATGTGGATGAAGGGTACCTTGTTGACTTCATCATTGATAGTGGTAGCTAGAAGAACCTCATCTCAACAAAGGTTGTTAAGTGACTCGCTTTGCCGATAATGCCGCACTCGCAACCCTACACCATCGAGTGGCTATGCCAAGAAGCAACATCTGCGTCAACCAACAATGTCGCCTATCATATGACATCAAGCCCTTTAAAGACGAGGTATTGTGTGATGTTTTCCCTCTCAAAGTTTGTAATGTTGTTTTGGGCCAACCATATTAATGGAAACATCATGATGTATATGAGTCTAGGCCTCATAGTGTTATTATTACTTTGAACAAGAAATTGTATAGGATACTTGAGGAAGTCCCACCTAATGTTATTTCCTTGATCTATGCCAAGAAATGCATGAAGGTCATCTCTCAGACATGGAAGTTTGTCTTCTTCATGATTCACTCTCAGAATGAGTGAAAGATCACAACTACATCCAGGGTCTCCATGACCGACCTCTCCACATAGAAGAGTCAAGTGGATAAGGTCATGGGAGAATACTCAGATATCTTCTCCTCACCTACTGGGGTACCTCTACACTGTTAGGTCAAGTACCCCATCGATCTGACCCTCGATACATTGTTTCCCAATGGTCTAGTATACCGTCGCTCTCTATTAGAGAATGATGAGATCAAGCGACAAATCCAAGAACTGCTCCAAAAGGGCACATCCATCCCAGATCATCACCTTGCGAGAGACCAATCGTGCTGGCATAGAAGAAAGATGGAACCTAGTGACTTTGCATTGATTACCTGGCCCTGAATAAAATCATAGTAAAAAACTGGTATCCAATTCCCTGAATCGATGACCTCCTTGATCAACACACGGGGGCCAAATACTTCATTAATATTGATCTGAAGTTTGGCTACCACCAGGTTCCGATAGAACAGGTAGATGTATGGAAGACCACCTTCAAGTCAGAGGAATGTCTTTTTGAATGGTTGGTCATGCCCTTTGGTTTGACAAATGCTCAAGCCACTTTCATAAGGATGATGGATGCTATCCTATGACCATGGATAGAGAAAAGACAGACTTCCTCAAGACAACTAGTCCAAGCCACAAGCAAAGAAGGACATTGGAAAGACAAAGAAAGATACCAGGAAGTGGTGCGACTTCCATAAGAGACCCTAGCATAACATTGTTGGTTGTCGCTCAAAGCAGTCACTGGTGGCTGAGGTGAAAGCCTCTGAATTAGATGTGTCTTCTGACTTTGATTTAGAACTAGAAAGGGGGAGACAGATCATTGACGTAGAACCCAATGCTACCGTTACTACCACCAAGCTCTAGCCTGGTGAACCAGATGAGCGAGAGGAAGGCGAGCACCTTTTTCATTCACATATGTGGGTGAAGTGTACCTTGCTAAATTCATCGCTAATAGCAGTAGCTAGAAGAACCTCAACTCAGCAGAGGTTATCAAGTGACTTGCCTTGTCTATAATGCCGCACCCACAACCCTACACCATTGGGTGGCTTCGCCAAAGAAGTGACATCTGCGTCAACCAATAATGTCTCTTGTCATACGACATCAAGCCCTTTAGAGATGAGGTATTGTGTGATTGTTGGCACAGGGGCAGACCCAGGGTTCAACGCTACAATAACGCACCAACAAAGCCCTAACTATCGGCCCTTTCGGCAACACCTGCGAAGCAGATGAAGTCTAACTCGAGGTAGAGGCAAGGGTGGTTGCAAGACTCAAGTGTCTGCAACCTTAGCTGGGACACAAATATGTGATTGTACTACTTAATAAAGCACTTGGCACCGTCATTCCTTCAATATGCAATCAATATCCACTTCACTGATAAAATAGGGCTTTGCAACATCCACACTAATCTAATGTATTTAAGCACTTAGCCTAGGTAAATAGATTATATCAAGCAGATCAAGCACTAAGCATAGCCATATAGATCAGATCCAACATTCTCGCATAAGCACAAAGCATAAGTAGATCTATCTAAATACATCAAAGCACTTAGCAAATAACATGTGAACACATCCAGAAAAGGCACAAAGTAGCATAACATAGTATTTATGTGGTTCACCCCCACCCTGGAGCTATGTCCACCAACTCTTGTTATTTATTATCTTTAGTCAATCAGTTACAAGAACAGAGCCTCAAAACCCTTACTCCGCACAGGACAAAAGATCTGCGCAGCTCGCTAGATCCTTCTTCCTTGCATTACATCACTAAGCCTTCCACAATCTTCTACAAGGACCTGCACTTATCTCTGCAAGTCTCTTACAGTCATGCACAAAGCACTTACAGACTCTACTTGCACTTAGCCTACATTCACATCACATAGATGCACTACTACTTCTATCTTGCCTAAGCATCTATTTATATATTACAAAATAGGCCTAAACATGGGTAAACCCATGGACTGATGTCCCATTCTCGTTACATATTCTCACATCCCAAAATGGACCCAAAAAGAAGCCGAGATCCCATGATATCCGCTTCGTCTTCCACTCCTCCTTCGACAGGCTGTTAAAGTCCCAAAATAGGTCAACATGACCAAGAATCTCCCAAAACTTGGTGAAGGGACAACAGTGATGTTTCCCCTATCGAAGTTTGTAATGTTGTTTTGGGCCAACCATATTAATGGAAACACCATGTTGTATATGAGTCTAGGCCTTGTAGTGTTATTATTACTTTGAACAAGAAATTGTATAGAATACTTGAGGAAGTCCCACCTAATGCTATTTCCTTGATCTCTTCCAAGAAATGCAAGAAGGTCATCTCTTAGACGTGGAATTTTTTCTTCTTCATGATTCACTCTCAGAATGAGTGAAAGATCACAGCTACATCCAGGGACCGACCTCTCCACATAGAAGAATCAAGTGGATAAGGTCATGGAAGAAGACTCAGATATCTTCTCCTCACGTACTGGGGTACCTCTACACTGTCAGGTCAAGCACCCCATCGATCTGACCCATGACACACTGTTTCCCAATGGGCCAATATACCGCCACTCTCTGTTAGAGAATGATGAGATCAAGCGACATATCCAAGAACTTCTCCATAAGGGCACATCCATCCCAACTCATCACCTTGTGAGAGACCAATCGTGATGGTACAAAAGAAAGATGGAACCTGCCGACTTTGAATTGATTACCCGGCCCTGAATAAAATCATAGTCAGAAACTAGTATTTGATTCCCTGAATTGACGACCTCCTTGATCAGCACACGGGGGCCAAATACTTCATTAATATTGATCTGGAGTCTGGCTACCACCAGGTCCTGATAGAATAGGTAGATGTATGGAAGACCACATTCAAGTCAAAGTAAGGTCTTTTTGAATGGTTGGTCATGCCCTTTGGTTTGACAAATGCTCAAGCCACTTTCATAAGGATGATGGACAATATACTGTGACCATTCACCAGTAATTTTGTAGTGGTGTATCTGGATGACATTCTCATTTACAGCAAAACCTGGGAAAAACACTCGCAACATATTCAATAGGTTCTACACACCTTGCGGTAGCACAAGCTATACGCGAACTTGGAAAATTTCTCCTTCGACATGGATAGGGTCCATTACCTGGGCTATATCATTGATCAACATGGTGTACATGTGGATCTAACCAAGATCCAATTCATCCATGAATGGTTAGCCCCAACCACACTCACTGATCTTTGGAGCTTCTTGGGCATTGCCAATTTCTACCGCAGGTTCGTGTTGGGATTCTCCCATATTGGATGGGCTCTTAGCCAAGTAACCAGGGGTGGTGGTAAGGTGAAACTTGTTTAGGGTCAGTCCCAACAACAAGTGTTCAATGATTTGAAGCAGTGTTTGTGCTCAGCCCTAATACTTTCACTACCAGGCCTACAAAAACCCTTTGAGATCGAGACAGATGCTTTAGACTATGTAGTGGGTGTCCTTATCACTCAACACAACCACCCCATGACCTATCATAGTGAGACACTATCAAATGTTTTCCGTAAGTACCCTACTGACGACAAAGAAATGTACTCTATTATGCAAGCTTGCTGCTAGTGGAGACATTACATTCTTGGGAAGGAGACAGTTGTCCACACCGATCATAAGCCACTATAGTTCATGAAGACATAAGGCAAATTACAAAATGATCGCCATCAGAAGTGTTCCACATACTTTCAACAATTCCACCTCAAAATCAAGTATAAAAAAGGAAGCACCAACTGTGTTGTTGATTTCATCAGTAGACCGCCAGTCACAACACTCGCCACGGTGCCAGAATATTTTGGCCCTGATACCTCTGGATGGCCCTGATTCTATGAGATAGACCCAGACTTCACCACCACATAGAAAATGTTGGGCGCAAATGCATTTGTTTCTAATTTCCATCTTCAGGATGGGTTGTTGTGTTGTCTAGGCCATATCTGTGTTCCATCAAGCGAGCGAGTGAAGATGATCTAGGAAGCCCACTATAGTCGGGTGGCAGGACACTTCGGCATTGAAAAGACAGTGGAAATGCTGCAAAAGCATTTCTACTGGCCGAAACTTCGACATGAGGTTAGCAAGTATATCAAGTCCTGCACTGTCTGCGTTGTTTCCAAACATAACACTAAGAAACAGGGCATGTACACTCCTCTTCCTACTCCTGAAAGGCCATGGGAATCCATCTCAATGGACTACATGTCGGTCCTCTTGTCCACCAAGTGGGGAAATGACTATGTTTTTTTGGTTGTTGATCACTTTTCTAAGATGAAGATTCTAGTTGCCTGCAAGAAGAGCATCACAATAGAGGCCACTACCAAACTCTTCTTTGAATGAGTCTGGGTACATTTTGGAATCCCACAAACCATTGTCTCAAATCGGGATAGTCAATTTCTCATCACATTCTGGTCGAGCCTTTGGTCACTGCTGGACACCAATCTCACCAAATCCACGACCTTCCACCCCCAAACAGATGGTCAAATCGAGGTCATAAATCGAATGATGATGCATATCCTTGGCATATATAATTTCGAGCACCCTTGCACATGGGAAAAGCATCTTCCCTATGTCCAGCATAACTACAACCAATCCCTGTACAACTCAACCGACCACAACCCCTTTCAGGTGGGGTTGGGATTCCAACCATTGGGTCACATAGATGTTGCACTACCCCTTGTGGTCACCTCCGCTGAATCATGTCCTACTCCAACTGAAGCTGACAAATCCACCTAGTTCATCAAGTGGATCCAACACATCCGCCAACAGGTTCAGGATATCCTACAGAAGTCCAATGATAAGTACAAGCAGTGCCATGATCAACACCGAGTGCCACATAAGTTTCAGGTGGGCGACAAACTTTGGTTGCACTTGCAGAAAGAGAACCTTATAGGACCCCATCAAAAGCTTCTCCCACTTCATTATGGGTCATACACCATCACTAAGGCTATGGTTGATAATGATTTTGAGGTCAACATTCCTCCTTTCCTTGTCCTGCACCTAGTGTTCAACGTGGATCTCCTTCGACCTTATTTCCCCCCATTATTGGACACCTCAGAGATACTAGAACAATTGACACCAACATAGCTCAACCCCAACTGCATACAACATGAATCCAGTGATCATATTGTGGATATAAAGTTCAAGGGCACTCACCAACAAAGGATCCATCTTTATCGAGTTGTCAAAGCAGGGCAGCTCCTGCACCAATGCAAGTGGCTCACCCGGGGCCAAATTCAACAGAAATTTCCTCATATGATGGGGGCACTCAATGCAATGGATACCATTGCTTCCTAAGGGGGGAGGATTGATCCAGATGGATTCCGGTGGCCTCCCACCTATTCCAACTGGCTCATTTTGGCATTTTTCCAGTTTGGCAGTTTTTTCCTAGTTTTATGGTCCCTGACTTCCGTGGCCATTTTGAGGCCCTAGACAACGTTTTTAGGGCTTACCACAATTATAGTATAGGAGAAGTTAGATTCTGATGGAAACATGTGTAGTCCTCAGATAGACCTTTCCAACGGACTATCCTGCCCCTAAAACGAAGATCGTATGCAAAAGTTATGACCCCACGAAGTTGATGTACTAGCTTACCCAAACAGGGCCCACATGACTTTTGGTGCTTCATCTCCTAGGGTTAGGTTTTTGGATGTCTAGGATTTTTACATTCCTGTTTATTGTAAAAGGGCCTTCAGATCCTCATTGTAATCATCTTCTTGCGAATGAGCACAACCGTCACATCTCTTCTCAGAGATAAGATACCACCATTCTAGCAAGCTTATTTTTCGCTGCATTTTACAGTTTCATCTTATTTGCTTATTGAATAGAAACCAGTCTTACTGTGTATTTGTTATTTTTTGTTAAGCATCTTTTGATAATAATCTATATTCTTTTCGTTATGCTCATAAAATCCAGATCAATTATAGCTGTAACAATCTTTTGGTACCTTAGATGTCCAACATAAGGTACATTATGCATTTCTTTCAACACCAACTTTCTCGACTCTTGAGATCAATTAGCAACATACTTTTTGTTCACATACAAGAGAATCCCATCCTCTTCCAGCATGTAGTATTTATTTTTCTGTTGTAAATTAGCTTGTTGTAAGCTTTCTTTGAATTGCAAATAATGTTCGTCTGATTTTTCAACCTCTGAAATTCCAGTTTTTGAATTGGAATTCTACATGATTATGGAAGTGGCATACATCTCATGCACCCTCCTGTTGAGTGCATTTTCTACTTTTATCTCTTTTCATTTGATATGATTTATGTCAAAGTCATATTATTTGAGAAATTACATCCATCTAACTTGTCTGGAATTTAGTGTTGGATGTCCAAACAAACATTTTAGACCACTATGGTCTATTCTCAACCCAAATTTTCTGCCCATGAGATAATGCATCCATATCTTCAATGCATGAACAATAGCTACCAACTCTAAGTCAAGTGTGACATAGTTTCTTTCATTCTCTTTGAGCTTCCTAGACTCATAACAAATAACATGTCGATTTTCAGTAAGGAACCCACTAAGGCATTCTTTGCAAGCATTTTTGCACACCATAAAGTCTTCATTTAGATCAATAATATTTAGTATGGGTGTACTATTAAGTAAATCCTTCGAGCATTGAAAATTCTCTTCACATTTTGAATTCCATTCAAACTTTACTTCTTTTTTTTGCAGTGAAGTGATTGGATGTGCAATCTTGGAGAAACCTTCAATAAATATCATGTAGTAACCAACCAACACCATAAATATCCGACCTCCGAAATGTTATTTGGTGTTCTCCATTATCTGGTTGACTTGATCTTTTCTGGGTCCACGATTATTCCCTCCTCTGAGACAATATGGCCCAAATAGTGGATTTACTTTTGACAAAATGAACACTTTCTCAACTTTGCATATAGTTAATTCTCCCTTAATACCTATGGCACCAACCTCAGGTGTTTCTCATGCTTCTCTTCTATCTTGGACTAGATGAGAATACCATTCAAGAAAAAAATCACAAAATTGTACATATACTCTTTGAACACTCCATTCATCAAGCACATAAAAAAACCTAGTGCATTTGACATCCCAAATGGCACCACTACAAACCCATAATGGACATACCTTGTCCTGAATGTTTTTATTGTTGATATCTTGTTCTTTTATTCTCACCTAGTGATATCACAACCTCAATTCAATCTTGAAAAATATTCTTGCACCTTCTTGCTGATTAAAACGATCATCAATTCTTAGTAAGGGTATTTTTTTCTTTATGGTAACCTTATTTAGCTTCCCGAAATCAATGCATATCCATAAGGCTCCATCCTTCTTATTCACAAAGAGAACTGAGGCACCCCATGGTGAGACACTTGGGCATATGTACCTCTTCTTCAAGAGTTCTTCAAGTTTCATTTGTAGTTCTTTCAAATCAGGTGTGATCATCATGTAAGGAGTCTAGGACACTAGTGAAAATCCAAGCATTAAATCAATGGAGAAATCAATATCTCTTTTTGGTGACAAACCTAGTATATCATCAAACTGATCCGGATTTATGAGCAGAATGAAATGAATAACAGAATGAATATAATAACACAAAGATACAAAGAACAACAAAATATCTCCAATGAACAATAACTTCTATTGAATAAATAAAATAGGTTGAAACTGTAAAACTACAGAACTGAAAACAACTTGCTCGAATGGTGGTAGCTATATCTGAGAAGAGATGTGGCTACTACACACATCCTTCTGAGAAGAATGATTACAATGAGGCTCTACAGGCATTTTTAATATTACTCGTGAATGCAAAAACCCTAGACATCCAATAACCTAACCCTGGGAGATGAAACGCCAAAAGTTATGTCCGCCCTGATGGGTAAGTTGGTACCTCAACTTCCCAAGGTCATAACTTTTGCATACAACCTCAATTTTAGTCACACGATAGCCCATTGGAAAGGTCTTCTCGAGAACTACACATTATGTTGTCAAACTCTAACTTTGTCTATAGTTTGATTGTGGTGGTCCAAAAAAACATTGTTTAGGGACCCAAAATGGTCCTGGAAGTACAAAAAGTTGTGATGACATGAAAACTTCCAAAATAAGCTAGTTGGATTAGGTGGACGGCCACCGGTCTCCACCTAGAATATGTGTAGGGTTTCAAACCACCCCGAAAGTGTATAACCCACAATTACAAAGAAGTACATAAGAACATGTTGAACTAAAAACTATCAAGAGGAGCCAGTTGGAATAGGTGGGTGGCCACCAATATCCACTTGGATCATCTCTCCCCCCTTAGCAAGAAATGGTCTCCATTGCGTTGAGTTCCCCCATAAGGTGAGGAAACTTCTGCTGAATTTGGCCCCAGGTGAGCCACTTTCCTTGGTGTAGGAGCTTCCCTGCCTTGACAACCCGATAAAGATGGATCCTCCGCTGGCGAGTGCCCTTGACATGTGTGTCCACTATCTGATCAGTGGATGCCTCTTCCATGCAGTCATGGTTGAGATATATTGGTGTCATTTGTTCAGTGATCTCTGAGGTTTCCAATAATGGTGGAAAATATGGCTAAGGGAGGTACACATTGAACACTAGGTGTAATCCAAGGAAGGGTGGAGTGTTGAACTCAAAATCATTGCTACCCACAGCCTTGGTAATAGTGTAAGGCTCATAGCGAAGTGTGAAAAACTTTTGATGGGGACCTGTAAGGCGCTCTTTCTACAAATGTAACCAGACTTTGTCTCCCACCCGAAACTGGTGTAATACCCGGTGTTGATCATGGCATTGCTTGTACATAGCATTGGCTTTTTGCAAAATCTCATGGACTTGTTGGCGAATGTGCTGAATTTCTCAATGAACCCGGTGGCTTTGTTGGCCTTAGACTGAACATGGGAAGATTCTTCCTGTGTGGTTGCAAGAGGTAGTGCAACATCAATGGGACCCAAGGGTTGGAATCCTAGCCCCACCTGAAATGGGATATGGCCGTTAGAGCTATGGAGAGCCCTGTTGTAGTTGTGCTGAACATAGTGAAGAATCTCATACCATGTATGCAAATGCTTAGAGTTGTACATGCGCAGAATGTACACAATCATCTGATTGATGACCTCTATCTGGCTGTCGATTTGGGGGTGGAAAGCAATAGATTTAGTGATTTTGGTGTCCAACAGTGACCAGAGACTCAACCAAAATGTGCTAAGGAACCAACTGTCCCGATCAAAGATGATGGTCTTTGGTATCCCAAAATAGACCCATACGTGTTCGAAGAAGAGCTTGTCAGTATCTTTCGTTGTGATGATCTTCTTGCAAGCTGTGAGAATGGCCATATTTGAAAACCGATCAACTACCACAAATACACAATCATTTTCTTGCTTGGTGGATGGAAGGCTAGACATGTAATCCATCGAGATGGATTCCCAAGGCCTCTCAAGAGTAGGAAGAGGGGTGTATAAGCCTTGCTTCTTGATGGATGGCTTGGCAATGGCAGAGGTGGTGCAAGATTTGATATACTTGTTGATGTCCTATCGAATTTTTGGCTAGTAAAAATGTTTCTGTAGAGCGACCACAATTTTCTCCATGCCAAAATGTCCCACCATCCGACTGTAGTGAGCCTCCTAATTCATCTTTGCACATTCACTTGTAGGAACATAGATATGGACCAGATGGCCTAACAATCCATCCTAAATGTGAAAATTAGTGACATTCATGCATGTACCCAAGAGCTAATAGGTGGTGACGAAGTCCAGATTTTGCTGAGAAAGTTAGGGCCACTCAGATGCCTCATTCCCATAGGAATGGAGCACAGTGGTGAGTGTAGCCACAGGAGGTCAACTGAGGCAGTCAACGACATGATTTGTGCTCCCTATCTTATACTTGATGTTGAGATGGAACTGTTGCAGGTAGGTGGACCACTTTTAATGGTGGTCGTTTTACAACTTCCCCTATGTCTGTATGAACTGTAGAGGCTTGTGATCAGTGTGGATGATTGAATCCTTTCCCATAATGTAATGTTTCCATTGTCAACAAGCTTGTGCAATGGAATACATTTTCTTGTCATAGGTGGGGTATTTCCTGACAGTATCTAAGAGTGCCTCACTATGGTATGCTATCGGATGACCATGCTGAGTGAGAATTGTGCCTACAACATAGTCAGATGCATCAATATCAATCTTGAATGGTTGTTGCATATCGGGTAAGGAGAGTACTAAATATGAGTAAAGGCAATGCTTCAGATCATCAAATGATCATTGTTGTTCCTTCCCCCACGTGAACATTTCCCTTCCACCGCCCTTGGTCACTTGGCTAAGGGCCCATGCAATATGGGAGAATCCCAACATGAACTATCAATAGAAGTTGGCAAGTCCCAAGAAGCTCTAAATCTCGGTTAGTGTGGTCGGGGCTAGCCATTCACGAATGACTTGGATCTTAGATGGATAAACATGTACCCCATGATCATCAACAATGTAACCCAAGTATTGGACGTTGTTCATGCCAAAGGAGCATTTTTCCAAGTTGGCATATAGCTTGTGCTTCCGTAGAGTGCTCAAAACCTACTGAATATGTTGCATGTGCTCCTCCCAAGTTTTGTTGAATATGAGGATGTCATCCAAATATACCACCACAAAAGAGTTGGTGAAGGGTCTCAATACATCATCCATCAGTCTCATGAAAGTGGTTGGTGCATTTGTTAGGCCAAAGGGCATGACCAACCATTCAAAGAGACCTTATTTAGATTTGAAAGTTGTCTTCCATACATCAATGGTTCGATGGGAACCTAGTGGTAGCCAAACTTTAGGTCAATATTGTTAAAGAATTTTTCCCCCTTGAGTTGGTCAAAAAGGTCATCAATTTTGGGAATTGGGTACTGGTTCCTCACTGTGATTTTCTGTAATGCTTTATAATCAATGCAGAGTTGCCAGGTCCTGTATTTATTCTGCACCAATATAATCAGGCTTCCGCAAGGTGAGGAGTTGGGTCTGATGTGCCCCTTTTGAAGCAACTCTTGGATTTGATGCTCGATTTCGTCATTTCCCATCAACGAGTGATGATAGACTAGTCCATTAGGAAGAGGTGCTTCGGGGGTTAGATCAATTGGATGCTTGACTTGGTAGTGCATTGATACCCTAGTGGGTGAGGAGAATATGTCTTTGTACTCTTCCATGATCTCGTCCACTTGCTTCTGCTGCAAAAAGAGGCTCTCTGTAGAGGCCATGGATGTGGCGGCGACCTTCTGCTTACTGTGAGAATGGATCACAAAGAAGAAAAACTTCGCAATCTATGAAATGACCTTACTATATTTCTTATCAGAGATTAAAGAAATAACGGTAGGCAGTGCTACCTCTGGTATCCTGTACAATTGTCTACCCAAAGTAATAATAACACTGTGGGGTCTAGACTCATACACATCATGTCGCTTCCACAAATAGGATTGTCCTAAAAGAACATCAAAAACTTCAAGGGGAGAAATATCACACAATACCTCATCTTTGAAAGGCTTTATTCCGTAGAGAAGACGACACTTTTGGTTGACGCGAAGATCTCTTCCTTGGTGAAGATAACCGATGGTGTAGGGTTGCGGGTGCAATGTCATCGACAGGTCCATCCACTTGATGAAATTTGTTGAGATCAGGTTCTTCTGAATGCTACTATCGAGAATAAAATGAAGTGGAGACCCCTTTACCCACATCTGTGAGTGAGGGAGGCGTTCCCCTTCCTCTGGTTCTTCTGGTTCGTTTGGCTGGACTTTGGTGGTATCAATAGTGGCACTGGGTTCAACATCGATAATACACTTCTATCCTTCTTGATTTTATTCAGAATCAAAATTTGTCTCTAAATTTGAAGCTTTTAGCTCGGCCACTAGTGACTGCTTGGAGTGATATTATTTGGTGTTGTGCCAAGGGATTTTATGGTATTCACAGCATTTTCTCATGTCCTTCTTTGACTTCTCATTACCTTTCTTGTGTTGCGGCTTGGACTGGTTGTCCTGAGAGTAACCATATTTTCCCTGTTCCTTATTTTGTCGGTTGGGGCTACCTTTTCCCTGCTTTAGCCATGAGGAGTTTGTATATGCAAACTCTCGCCTCTTCTACTTAAAATTTTTCTCAATCTTGACAACATATCTATAAGCCGTACCCAATGATGTGATTTCCAGAAACTCCATTTCTGTTTGAATGTATCTATGTAAAAAACCGTGGTATTTGAGAACCATATGTCACTCAGAGTCTTTGATACCCAATTTGGTGTGCAAGGTATGGAAAATATTGGTGAAATATGGTAATGTCTGGTCCCTTTCCTAACGTAGGGTGGTCTATCTTGTGTAGTGGTCCTCGTAGCTTCCAATAGGGTAGTACTATTCTTTAATGTAATCTCTGAAGGAATCCCATGTGGGGGCAACCAAAAATGTTATAGATTCCTCTATGGCCTTTTGCTCAGAGTAAGTATCCCACTAGTCCTTAACATGGGGAACGACCTTGAGGAGTGCAAAAGTAATATTTTTCCTATCGAAAAAATTATGGGCCGAAAAATACCCTTCGAGCAGATTCAACCATTTATCTACAACATCCACATCTATCAGTCCATCAAATAATGGAACATCAAAATTTAGCTATACCTTGAAGGGGGTTGCATGGACACTTGATGAAGATATGTTTCATGTGGGCAACCACCGAAGGATCTGTGCAAAGTTGTCCATCATTTCGTTCCTTTGTCGCGCAAGGGATTCCTTGAGAAACATTTTAAAAGGATATCATGTTCCATAATATTTATTTTTGTCCCCCGTGGGTTGTCGTCGGGCTCGACACGACCGATATTACAAAGGCTCAATTGGTTCGAGTCCCAACTTCTTGTACCCAGATCTTGTCGGGGACATGCACGAAGAAAAATAAATGAAGAGCATACAACTCTGATACCAATGATCCAGATTTATGAGCAGAATGAAATGGATAAAAGACTGAATACAATAACACAGAGATACGGAGAACAACAACAAATATCCAGTGAATAATAACGTCGAATGGATAAATAAAATAGGTCGAAACTGTAAAACTGTAGAACTAAAAACAATTTGCTCGAATGGTGGTAGCTATCTCTTAGAAGAGATGTGGATTCTACGCACATCCATCAGAGAAGAATGATTACAATGAGGCTCCACAGACCTTTTTAACATTACTCATGAATGCCAAAACCCTAGACATCCAAAAACCTAACCCTAGGAGATGAAACACCAAAAGTTATGTGGGCCTCGAGGGGTAAGTTGGTACCACAACTTCTCGGTGTCGTAACTTTTGCATACAACCTTTGTTTTAGGTGCGTGATAGCCCATTGGAAAGGTCTTCTTGAGAGTTACACATTATTCCATCAAACTCTAACTTTGTCTATAGTTTGATTGTGGAAATCCCAAAAAACACTGTTTAAGGCCCCAAAATGGCCCTGGAAGTATAGAAAGATGTGTTGACATGAAAACTTCCAAAATAAGCCAGTTGGATTAAGTGGGAGGCCACCAGTCTCGACCTGGAATATGTGTAGGGATTCATACAGCCCCAGAAGTGTAGAACCCACAATTACAAAAAAGTATAGAAGAATGTGTTGAACTAAAAACTGTCAAGAGGAGACAATTGGAATAGGTGGGTGGCCACCAATATCCACCTGCATCACAAACACATCCTTAAATTTCCTTGAGGCTGTATAATCCTCAAGATTTGGCACCTTCTCTTTGGTTGGATCTTTCATATGAGCTACATATAATTGACATCCTTTCCTGAAGCTTCTTTTCAGTTGCAAGGTTCAAACTTATCTAATTGATACCATCCTTGGAATACCCTGAACCGTTCTCAAGTTCTCTTCCTCATTAAGGCATGTGAAAGGATAAAGCCTTGTTGTAGAAATTATGAAAGTATGATGTTTTTCCAACCAAACCATACCAATCAAACAATCATATGAACCAAGTGGTGTGATGTGCTTTACTGTTGACTCCATTCATATCTAATGGATAGTATCTAATAATCTCATTGATTCTTCTCTTGGTTCTAGTGGCTAGCTGAACCAACCTAGACTTTCCATGCTTGCATCTCTTCAATTTAAACCTTTCAACAAAATCAGGATCAATATAGCCATGACTAGATTCTTAATCAATCAAAATAGCTATGGGATGATTATTAATTTTACCTTCTACTTCAATCATGCAGACTTAACAATTTTGGGGGTTAAGTCTGCATTGCCATCTAATTTGGAGTTAATATGCGCTTGTTATGGCCAAAACAAGTTTTTGGCTCCATAATATTTTTTTTAAACATAGGACATCATTTTACTGACATGGAATCACACATGTCTACTAATGTGGTAGTCGGGTCCTCTTGGTCACCTAGGTGCCCCATCACCCTCCAAGATCCTTCTTTTTCCTCTATTTTCTTTCCCCTTTCCTCTTTCTCTCACCACTTTACTTTATTGAATTCATGGCCCCCTGCACCTTTTGTATTTTCCACCACGTGGAATTTAAATCCTATCCATTGATGTGACATCATGGAAATTATACCATTGAGATCACATTCCATAGTGAAAAGTGTTCAACTGATAATGAGATTATATGCCTCCAAAATATGGAATGGGGAAGATTGATTTGATTCGACATTGAGATTTATTTTGGATTTGAAAGTAATTAGGGGTTAATGGATTTCCCTCCTCCAAAATATCCAATTGCCAACATTCATCATGATCAATGGTGGAGATTTACTTTAGAGTAAAAAATGATCACCCATTAGCAAGGTAACTTACACCTGAGATATGTAACCTATAGCATTCATCGTGATAAATTGTGGAGACTGACTTCGAATTTAGAGATGATTTCCTATTAACAAGGTAACTTATGCCAAATATTTGATGGTTGAGGGTAATCTGATCTAATGACAGGGATGGATTCCAGATCCCAAAGTTATCAACCCTTAATGAGCTCTTTTCCACCTAGAACATCCAATGGTTGACATTCCTCGTGATCGATGGCCTCAGATTTGAATTTTCTTGGTTGATAATAGGGTAACTTGCAACCAAGAGATTAGATGGTTGAAATTTCTTGTGATCAATGGCTTAGATTGATATTATAAATGAAGGTGCTTGACTAATAACATAGTAACACATCTTTAAATATTTGATGGTAGAGGTTGATCACCATCACTGAACTAGATTAATTTCAGGGATAAATATGTTCACATGATAACTAAAAGTTGGCACTTGAAACAACTAACGGTAGAGTATGATTTGATCTGACAATCTAGATCTAATTTGGGGATGAAAATGATCAAACATTAGTGAAAAAAATTGCACCCAAAGTAAATCTTGGTATGACACGCGTCCACCATATTTCAACTCAACTTCCCATGTCATCACCATCCACATCATCAAGAAACCCTAAAATTCCCAATTTTCATAATTTTAAAAATTTCTAGTTTTGTCAATAATGCATATTTTTTTTTCTTTTTTTATTTTTTTTTCCGTCCACCATGAAATTTGCAGGCTTAGCTCTACAATTATCCTCCTGCTTCACTGAAGTCAATATTACCACTATGAATTCAATGCATGTACCCATCAATTTGACCTTTATAAATCAATTTTCATGCTAAATTTTGTCTGAAATAAGGGATTTTCACCCAATTCGCATTTTTCTTCAAATTTACACGAAAAAATTGTAACTATGATTTTATAAAATCCATGCCTCCATTTTGTCAAGTAAATTCCACTTTATAACATTTGGGTGATTCAACCCATTAAAATTTTGTTCTTTTGCATTACTATAGGAGTTTTTCCATGTGTCATTTTTTCAATTATTCCATGGAGGCATTCCTTCAAACACTTTGTATGCAAGCTGCAATTTTTCCTCTTCAGACGATCTAGATCTAATTTGGGGATGAAAATGATCAAACGTTAGTGAAAAAATTGCACCCAAATTAAATATTGGTATGAAACTTGTCCACGATATTTCAACTCAGCTTTCCAAGTCATCAGGAAACCCAAAAATTCCCAATTTTTATAATTTTAAAAAATTTCTAGTTTTGTCAATAATGCATTTTTTTTTTTCTTTTCCATCCACCATGAAATCTGTTGGCTTAGCTCTACAATTATCCTCCTGCTTCACTGAATTCAATATTAATGCTATCGATTCAGTGCACGTACCCATCAAATTGACCTTTCTAAATCAATTTTTATGCTGAATTTTGTCTGAAATAAGGGATTTTCACCCAATTCACATTTTCCTTCAAATTTACAAGGAAACTTTGTAATTATGATTTTATAAAATCCATGCCTCCATTTTGTTATTTAAATTCCACCTCATAACATTTGGGCGATTCAAACCATAAATTTTTTTTTCTTTTGCATCACTATAGGAGTTTTTCCATATGTCATTTTTTTTAATTATTCCATGGAGGCATTCCTTCAAACACTTTGTATGCAACCTGCAATTTTTCCTCTTCGGATGATATAGATCTAATTTGGGGATGAAAGTGTTTAAACATTAGTGAAAAACTTGCACCCAAAGTAAATCTTGGTATGACACCCGTCCACATAATTCAACTCAACTTCCCATGTCATCACCATCCACGTCATCAAGAAACCCCAAAATTCCCAATTTTCATAATTTTAAAAAATTTCTAGTTTTGTCAATAATGCATTTTTTTTTCTTTTTCGTCCACCATGAAATTTGCAGGCTTAGCTCTACAATTATCCCCCTGCTTCACTGAATTCAATATTACCGCTATTAATTCAATGCCTATACCCATCAAATTAACCTTTCTAAATCAATTTTCATGTTGAATTTTATCTGAAATAAGGGATTTTCACCTAATTCACATTTTTCTTCAAATTTACACGAAAACTTTGTAACTATGATTTTATAAAATCCATGCCTCCATTTGTCATGTAAATTCCACCTCATAACATTTGGGCGATTCAACCCATACTTTTTTTTTCTTTTGCATCACTATAGGAGTTTTTCCATATGCCATTTTCCAATTATTCCATGGAGGCATTCCTTCAAACACTTTGTATGCAACCTGCAATTTTTCCTCTTCAAGAAAATTTCTAGCTCATATAGACTGAGTGTTGTAACCTTCGCTCTAATACTACATTGTAACATACCTTACCACCCTAGTGCCTGTTGGGATGGTGGGGGACTGGACAATTTCTTAGTTTCCATTTAAATTCACCCATTACTTCTCAACTCTTATACCACATTTTAATGCGCCCAACTCCAAGATGAGCCATGTTACTATAATTTCACCTCTACACATACTATAATTTTGAATTTTCTTTAAAATGGGATTATATTTACCATAATTCAACTACTATGTTACCATTAGTTAAGTAATTACACGTTCCTAGCCTTACCACAAGATGACATGTACACACATTTTTCTCTGATACCAAAATTATAACACTAGATGATATTACAAGGTATAAATATTCACCAAGGTACCCATGGTACCATAATTCCTCCATTTCATGAATGCATAATGCATACTACTATGATATGCAACATAAAACATAACCATTACAAAAATACAAAATGCATAAACACATATAACAATAAAGAACATAACACCAGATAAAATAGCATTAATCACATAAATCCATAATCCTAAAACTTATCTTGTGTGAATGTCACAAACTGGATGTAGACCTTAGATGTTCCACCTAGCCATAGATGTTGTTGTTCTAGATTTCTCAATATAAAGTCACTCCTAAGCTAGGGCTATGAATCCACCAGGGAAAAATCATCCTAAACCAAGATAAGGTATCACAAAAAGTATAGATGTTCTCTAGCAAAGGTACCAAACTCCAACAATAATTCCAACCTATAGCCTCTCATTTCCCCATCAACATGCACAACCTAAGGAAGTGTACCCCCTTCTTTGCATCACAGTCTCTCAGGTTGTCTCACTTCCCTTCTCAAGATCCAATAAAGGATATATAGGAAGTATTAGAGAATTATGGCTCTAGGAACTCTCTCTGCACTCAAGAGTCTCTATGCACCCTCCATGCTTCACACCTTGGGAAATCACCCAAACAATTCTCACTCCAGGGCTCCAACCTTATTCAAGGAAACCAAATGAGAATTGTGCATTGAATCCCTAATATAATTCACCTAGAATTCAAGGGAGTCATAGTCAACATAGGGTTATAGAGCTTTCATGGCCCACCCTCCAGCATCAACTCCACAAGAATTGGTCACCCATGGAAAATAATAACAAAGCATGGAATCATAATGTCTTAGACTGCCATGATTTTCCATTGAAAACAAGGTTTAAGTATGCATGGACTTAAATTTCCATGTGGCACTCAAAGAAGCCTCTTTTTGTGGCCACAAAAACCCCCCTTTACTTTTTCTTTTACAAATGAAAGAAAATCCCCCCCTACTAAAAATTGAACACTAATACCTAATCCTCTACTACTACAAGCCTAAAGCTTATTCTTCATATACTTTGAGGGAGTTGGGGGTTTGATCTTTATTGATGATTTTATTTATGGAGGTTTCTTAATACTTGTGATCTCATGCTTTCAAATGTCTTCATAATGCTTCTTGTCTTATGATGCTTTGTTGACATTTGTATTATGAAATTGACAAGTTGTCTTTGGGACCTTGTGCAGATTTCAAAGTATTTGATGATCCTATATGGTTGCAGAGATTGATGTTCTATTGTATACCTTGAATGAGTTTTCTCTCGGGGATTTTTCAATGGAAGACTTAAATGAATAACATGTGTGCATTTTGCATCCTATTGCTTGCATGTTGTGCCTAATACCTTCATCTTTATGCTCTCATATATTGATCATATTCTTCGATTTCAAACGCTTAGCTTGAATCACAACATTACTACCTTTCTATGAGTTTGATATTAGGTGCATGCAACTATCATGACATTAATATACAATTGTAACGTCCTCAAACACCTAGGTCGGGCCACGATACATGAGAGAACACTTTCATTCTCTCTGGGGAACATACTGTAACATACACAACACCCAACTGAGCTATGCCACATAAAGTTTTAGAATTACATGCAATTAAAATATATACACACAGAACTCTTGTGGAGAAATTTATATAAAACGTAAACAAACAATTACATTTCGTAAATGCACGGATTCATACTGAAATAAAAGTAAACATATACATGCAACATATACAGGAGATACCCATAAATATAAAGACAGTTATAACCACACATAAGATAAACCCATAAAAATAAACATGTAAATAACAATGCAACATGTAATTTTATCACACAGTTGGCACTTATCTTGGTAAGAATATCACCAACTGCGTGCAGACCTTCCACGAACCTCCCAACCTTAGACCACACTACTCATCACTCTCAGTAGTGGGTCACCCCCGATCTAGAACTAAACTCCACTCAGGTAAAGGGATTCCTAACCAGGCTAATGGTTCATAGACAACAAGAAAAACTCTGTCACAGCTGCTCACTCAACTAATAGCCTACAGTCCCTCATTTCCCAAATTCCTATCCCACCCAAGGAAGTGTGCCCCTTTTCTACTCAACAGTCCTTTGGCTGTCCCACTTCCTTTCCGGCCTTCAACAACATGCCGGACATGAAGTCTTAGAGCCCTGTAGTTGTAGTTCAACACCTTCAGGAAATCAATTCCCAACAATTCTCTCACCCAGAGAGAAATTTCTCATGGGCCTGACAACCTGCCTCTTCAATATCCCACGAGCCTGACAACCCGCTTCTTTAGTCTAGATCCCAAGCTAACCAGCTGCACAAACAAGTATGGCTATGGATACAGGTTCAAGTACAATGACAGGAAGTATGGAGGATAGCTCAGTGAATGTGTGAATGCTCATGGATGATTTTACTCGATCAATGAATAATGGGCGGAATGATGGGAA